>JAVJIF010018867.1:0-75165 GCA_038442645.1 Agave tequilana | reverse complement strand
GGACTCTGTGGCTATAAATATGGGCTAAAGCCTCATTTATTGTATCCCTGAATATAACCCTCTGGTATTAGCTTGTATTGATTGTTGAATCATAAAATCCCTCTCCCTTGCCCCGAGGACATACGCAAATTGGGGAACCTCGTTAAATATTGTGTTGACTTACTTTCTCTATTGTTTCTCTATTCTAGTCGTATGGTACATCTCCGGATGCATCTATCTCTAATTGGTGGATTCCTCGTTGGTTGTTGCCTCGCGCGCAACAGTGGTATCAGAGCATCCCAGGTTCGTCGTGAGATTGTGTGTCGATTCCAAGGGCATTAGTTGTTTGTTTGGCGGCGATCGTGTGTCTTCTCGGAGCAGTGTTGGGATTTTTTGTGGGATCGTATGTCGATCTCAAAACAGCGTTTGGATTGCTCGAGGAATCAATTCGGAGGAATAGATCGTTTCGAAAACTCTTCGAGGGTTTTGCTTTGAGGTAAAGATTCTATCTTTATCTAGTTTGTTTTATCTAACTCCGTTTGCTTTCGCATTGCTTTGAGGAATCAGTTGAGAAGATGGCTGGAGATGGTACATCTACGTTGAAATCCGTGAATCCACATCCATTGAGAATTGATATGGTAAAGTTCAACGTTAAGAACAATGTCGGTATGTGGAGATGTGAGGTGATGGATGCATTGACGGCATCAAACCTCGAAGACACTCTACGGTTAGAGAAGAAGCAGATTCAACTCTCAAGAAGATTAGGACAAGATGAACCGAACAGCGTGTGGCTTTGATCAGGTCTTGTTTGACACAAAACATCAAGTATCATGTATTGCATGAAACATCTGCGAGACAGCTGTGAGAGATCCTGGAGGAAAAGTATCTAACGAAAGGCGTCGAATCGCGGTTGCAGTTAAAGAAGAGACTTTAATCGTTTCCAGATGAAGAGCGGAATCTCCGTAACGAATACATGAATAGCTACACAAAGCTTCTTACAGACCTACTTAATGTGGATGTGGAGATCGATGAAGATGATAAGGTGGTAATTCTATGAATTCTCTTCCTGAAGAAGAGTATGAGACCTTTACTTTTACATTGATAAATGGAAGAAAATCTCTTAACTATAATGAGATGCCTGCTGCTCTTGTGAATTATGAAGTAAGGGGGCAGGACAGACTCTCTTCTTCAGGGAGCACAACAGCAGAAGCATTGACGGTAAGAAGGGCAGGAGTTCCGATCGAAGGGTAGAGGTGATCAGGGAAGATCAAAGTCTAGATCAGGTTTCAGAGATCTGAATAGGAACCAGTGTGCCTTATGCAAGGAGTTAGGGCACTGGAAGGTTGATTGTTCAAAGGCCAAAGGTAAGGAGTCGATGACCGAGGCAAATCTCGCACAGGTGGTCAGTACTGGGCGGATGGATCGGAGTCAGACTCATCGTATTCTCTATCTCTATATTACTACTATTACTGTTGGTTACTCAGATAATTCTGAGTGGATCTTAGATACAAGAGCTACCTATCATGTGTGCCTGAACAAGGACTGGTTTTCTAGCTTTGAGAAGCTAGATGGATGTTTTACTGTAATGGGTGATGATCAACCATGTAATGTAGAAGGGATGGGTACAGTTCGTATCAAGATGGATGATAGGATAGTACGAGAATTGAAGGAAGTGAGGTATGTACCTTAACTCAAAAGGAGTCTTATCTCAGTTGGTACTTTGGAAACGTTAGGTCTTTTGGTGTCTATACGAGATGTTCTCAAGATGACCAAAGCTCATTGGTGGTTATTGTAGGCTGTCTAAAAATCATTAAAAGACAAGCCATTAAAAAAGGCAGAGTTTCAGGTTCTAGACGCAAGACGAATGATGGCCATCCGCGTCTCAACATCAAGGCGCGTGGGCTCGACACCCGCGTCTCAACATCAAGGCGCGTGGGCTCGACAGCCGCGTCTCAACATCGAGGCGCGTGGGCTCGACAGCCGCGTCTCAACATCGAGGCGCGTGGGCTCGACACCCGCGTCTCAACCTCAGGGCGCGAGGGTCCAAGCCCCACGTCTCGGTTATAACCGCCCTGGTTATGGGGCCAGTCACTGCCCACATAGCGGGGGTTAGCCCCTCATTGTGGAACATTTTTAGGGGGCAACGTTTCACCCTTGAGACCTCTATAAATAGCCCCGCCGCTATGAGGACGGACGGAAAAAAAAAAACAAGAAAAGAAGAGAGACAACAGACTACACATAGGCAGACAGAGAGAGAAGCAGGGATAGAGCTCAACTCTTCAGCAAGCTTGCTACGTACAAGTTGCTCTTTGCCTACCTTCTCTTTGAGAGTTTTGGTAGACAGAGCTGTGCTACTCCTTCTACCAGCCAAAGAGAAGATCCCCGAAGGTCTAGACGGTCCACCCGGTCAACGGAGAACAAGATTCACTCTCCATCGCCACTTGAAGAACCCAGCCTTAAATAAAGGGAGGATTCAAGACTCAACATCCTCCCTCCCTTGTAGTCGGAAAACTGTTTTGTTGTAATCTTTCATTGATCCAAGAAAATTTTACACCGAATTCATTTCCGTGCGCGTACAAGAGATGGCGACTCCGCTGGGACTTCATTTGTTACCGACGAGCAAATCGTGGCGCAAGGTGACGTCCTCTGTAAGGGGAAGATGGTCGAATCGCTCGTTGTCGAGTTCGACCAGGCAAAGTACGAAGAGTTTCTCTCTTCCGGTTCCAAGAGCCCCAGGACCCGCGTCTGCCGCAGGGTCTCGACGGGGAATGGCCCCGAAGCCCGATCTGAAGCTCTCTCGGGCGCCGCTGCTGCCAACTGTGCCAAGCAGCATACACGCGCCAACGCCTCTCAGGAGGCCCGCGTGGTCTCAGGCACAACTGCCGTTGCGACCAACCGCGCCGCGCGGAAAACACGCGTCAGCGTCTCTCAGGAGACCCGCGTGGTCAAATCTCTGGTGTCCAGCATCAGGTCGTCGTTGGTCTCTCTCACCTCCACACGCAACTGAAATGCTGAGCGTCGTCAGAGGAGGCGTGCACGTCAGCTTCAAGTTTGGAACTCCTGATTGTCCAACTGAGGCTGCACGCAACGCACAAACTGGCGTCTTAGCTGCGCCGCATCCAGCGCGCGAAGTCCGCGTTTGGCGGCCCAAACACGAGACTCCCCAAGTTAGGTCCCCTCTGAAGACCAACTTATCAAACGCCAAGGTGAAACCTCTGCGCCTCGTCAAGCGCAAGAGGCACGCCCCCATAGGCGTGGGGCCCAGCAACCCACTCTCTCTCAAACTCTTCTGCCCCGACGCACTAAGCGGCAACGCGACAATCGCGTCTCGTCCCAACAGAGACACCAGACGCGCGTCTTACAGTCGTGGCGTGAAAGTCGCGTTCCTGAAACCCGCGTCCAGGCTGTACAGCATATGGATGCCTCCGTCTTCGACGTTGCGAGGTTAATCTCTTCGATCCCCCTCCCGTGGATCTGAGGGATTACTTGATGAAGAAGAAGTGCCAATCAGGTCACTTCATCATGTTGCTGCCAACGGCTCATCTCTATGCTCTCCGAGTGCCGTTGTGGTTCAGGTGTGAACCAGCAGTCTTTAGTTAGACAGCTGACCCTGATTCCCCCATCAGCCAAAAGAAGACCTCTCATAGGCAGAGGGTGTTCTCTGACGCTGAGTATCCAGAGCTCACTGCAAATATGACAAGGAGCAGGGGAAAACAGCCTGCAGTCAGCTCCAACGAGTCTGACTCTGAACCGGAAGGAGTGTATCGAAACACTCGCACCCGGACCAGGGCCATTCCCCATTGACTATAATGCCCTAGCCAGGGCGTTAAAATGAATGATTCTCATTCTGCTGTAGCAGAATCGCAGGCCTCAAACTCTTCCATTGAGAAGGAGGCCTTCACCTACATGACAAGCACTCCTGAGAAGACGGCCCGACGCCTGGATCAGCAAGCCCAGGTTCAGAAGGAACAACTCGATATGATTCTTGCCCAACGGAATCTATCGACTCTCTCAAGCAGATGCTTGCGCAGTTGCTCGAAGGAGAAGAAATCTCCCCTAAAAGTCTAAGGGTAAGAAAAAAGAGGGAGAAAGCTCGTCTTCTGTGCACCCTGATGAAGAGAAGCCCACCTCGACCTCGTCCAAATCCTCGTCGCAAGGGAAGGACGACCAAAATCAGGGGAAGATTCATTCTAAAAGAATGAATCAGTTGGAGCAACGTCTTGAGGGCCTCACCAACCGTAAAGGCCTCCAGGAAGCAGGAGTGGTCCGGCCTTATCCGGCGAGTGGGACTTGGTTCCATACCCCCCAAGTTTAAGGCTCCAACCCTCCAAGCATTCGATGGGAAGGGGTCACCCAACCAACACCTCTACTACTTCAAGTCCCAAACTGGGAATGTGGTAGATAACGACGCCATCCTGGCACGTTTATTCATCGGCACCCTAAAAGGGCTGGCCTTTGAATGGTTCATGAAGCTCCCAGAAGGTTCCATCAAGAACTGGGGTGATTTGGAGAAGCTTTTCTTAACACGCTTCTTTGAAGATGACTCAGAGGTCACATGCCTACCCTTTAGCCACCAAGCAGCAAAAGGGAGAGTCCGTTAAGTCTTTCGTGGAAAGATTTCGGAACGTGGCACTCCGATGCCCGAGTGGTATGACCCAGGTTACCCTGGTGGAAACATGCCGCCACAATCTCCAAACCTCACTCCTTGCTCAAATAGGAGTCGCTGAAAGTCGCACCTGGAAGCAATTAGTCCAACAAGGTGAACAGGCTGAGGAGATTGTCGCCCGCGTCAGAGCGGAAGAAAACAAACCCAGACCTGAAAGGTCAACGAGGCGGGCGCCAGATACATCCCTCCAAGCCAAAAGGAAGGATAACTTGCAGCAGAGGCCAAGTCCCCTGTCAAACCTCAACCGGTCAAGGGAAGTGGCTCTTCAAGCCAACCACGGGCCAACAAGCAGTATTCCTTCAAGGATGAACATGTCGACTCGCTCTTCAAATTACTCAACAAGAGCAATCGACTGAAGCTTCCTGAAGCTAGGCGCCCCGGAAGTCGGTAAAACTGACAATCCCAGCTACTGCCTGTACCACAGGATGTTGGGCACCCTACTAAGAGCTGTTATGTCTTCAAGGACATCCTTCAGGCCCTGATTGACTCGGAGGTATTGAAACTCCGACCAGAGCAGAAGAAGGTGACGGCTAATATGACGTCAGTTCTCCAGTTTGGGAGACAACCCCCAACACCCTCTAGAGTAGTCCCTATCCCTAGAGGAGAGCTGAGAATGGTCAACACAGACCCACACCGGCAGCAAGAAAAGGGCTTGGTACCTGTTCTCGCACCTCGGAGAAAAAGGATCTAATATCTCTTGTACAAGAGTACATAGACGTCTTCGCCTGGAATTACGAAGACATGCCCGGACTGGATCCTCAAGTGGCTATGCACCGCCTCAACATCAATCCGGACATAAAGCCTGTCAAGCAACAACAGCGATGGTTCCGTCCAGAAATAATGGAGGCAATTTAATCAGAAGTCAGAAAGCTCATAGATTCTGGCTTCATCAGGGACGAGCAACATCCCGATTGGGTAGCCAACATCGTCCCCGTTGCTAAGAAAAACGGAAAGATCCGGATCTGCATCGACTTCCGTGATCTAAACGAGGCTTGTCCCAAAGACGAATTCCCATTGCCAATCACAGACGTCATGCTTGACAATACTTGTGGATTCGAACGAATGTCCTTCATGTACGGGTTCTCAGGATACAATCAAATCAAAATATATCCTGACGACGAAAGCACACCTCCTTCAGGACACCATTGGGGGTCTATTGCTATACTGTCATGGCCTTCGGACTGAAGAATGCGGGGGCAACATATCAAAGGGCTATGAACGCCATTTTCCAGCAGCAAATGCGCAAAACAGTGGAATGCTATGTTGATGACATTGCGGTAAAAGCCGCGCTAAAGGTGATCATATTTCTGATCTAAAAGTTGTCTTCGACATCATGCGGGCCCATCAGTTGAAGATGAACCCTACCAAATCCTTCCTGGGAGTGGCTAGCGGCAAGTTCCTAGGGTTTGTAGTGACTTCCACAGGAATCCATTTAGACCCGGAAAAGGTTCGCGCTATCCAGGAGATGCAACCTCCGAGAAATCTTAAGGAACTCAGGGGATTGCAAGGACGATTGGCGTACATCCGCAGGTTCATCTCAAACCTCTCCGGAAGATGCCAACCCTTCGCCAAGTTAATAAAGAAGGGTGTCTGGTTCATTTGGGACGACGCTTGCCAACAAGCATTTGAGGAAATCAAGGAATACCTCACACAACCACCAGTCCTTGCAGCTCCGATATCCGGAAAACCTTTCCTGGTAAACGTCTGAGCAATGGATCATTCTTTGGGAGCTCTACTAGCTCAGAATGATGATCAAGGACGAGAAAAAGCAATCTACTATCTGAGTAGAACAATGATCGGAGCCGAACACCGGTACAATCCGATCGAGAAGGAATGTTTGGCATTAGTGTTCGCCATTCAGAAAATGCGACACTATCTGGTAGGCCAGACTATAAACGTCATATCAAAAGTTAACCCCCTGAGGTTACTTATGACTAAGCCTTCATCATTAAACGGCCGGCTGGCAAAATGGCCCATATTGCTATCCCAATACGAAATGCACTTTTTACCACAGAAGGCCATTAAAGGACAAGCGGTGGCAGATTTCCTGGCTGAGCATTCAAATCCGAGGGCAGCCAAACTTTACGACGATCTCCCAGATGAGGTCGCTGAAGCCTGCCTAACTCAGACATCGTTCGAAAGTCAAGTGTGGCAACTCTTCTTTGACGGTGCATCCAGAACAAGCCCAAAAGGACACATCGTAGCGGGGGTAGGAGTAGTACTCATCTCGCCACAAGACTATGTGATTCCCCGAGCCGTCTCGCTAACTGAGCCTTGCTCCAACAATATAGCGGAGTACAACACTCTTTTGATTGGGATGCAGTTCGCCGATGAGATTGGCGTTAAAAATCTTGAGGCATATGGCGACTCTAAACTCATCGTCAGCCAAGTTCGCGGGGAGTACGAGGTCAGACATGAGGACCTAGTACCCTACTACAACGCAACTATCCACATGGCCGAGAGGTTCACAAACTTCTACATCGATCATGTACCGCGCAGGCAAAATGCTCATGCAGATGCACTCGCATCCCTCGCGGCCTCCTTAGCTCTTCCAGCTGGAGCGATGGAGAAAGTATTCGTTTACAGCCACGACCTGTATTGCCCGAGAACTGCCCTCGAAGACTATCAGGAGTCAAAGGGAGAGTGTCAAGGCAAAGAAGCGCTGGAATTGTCAACCGGGCCAGAGCTTAAAGACTGGCGATTCCCCCATATCGACTATGTCTTGTATGGCATCATGCCTGGGGACGCCAAGGAAGCGGCTGCCATTCGAAGGAAAGCCCCTAAATTTTACTACAATGCGATTACACGAACATTGTATCGTCGATCGCATGACGGGATCTTGCTCCGGTGCCTCTCACCGAAGGAGGCTCAAGAGGTATTGAAAGAAGCTCATGACGGCATCTGTGGAGCCTATCAACCTGGCCCAAAACTTGCATACCGACTCCAAAGGTTGGGATATTATTGGCCCAAGATGATCGCTGACGCCGTCACATGTGCCAAAAGATGTCACGCCTGCCAAGTACATGGTGATTTCATCCATCAAGCACCAGGCTACCTTCACTCCACGGCTTCTGCATGACCATTCGAAATGTGGGGGATGGATGTAGTTGGCCTTATCAGCCCACCATCATCAAAGGGACATCGGTTCATTTTGGCAATAACCGATTACTTCTCCAAATGGGATGAGGCCGTTCCTTTGAAGGAGGTAAAATCGTCTAACGTGATCAAGTTCGTAAAGCATCACGTCATTTACCGTTTTGGTGTACCTCGGCGGATTGTCCATGACAATGGACCCCAGTTCATCAGCCAGGCTTTCCAGAGATTCTGTGCCAAGTTCAGAATCCAGAGTGTGTCCTCAACGGCATACTACCCTGCCGCTAATGGCCTCGCAGAAGTTTTCAACAAAACCATTGGCAAGCTTCTCAAGAAATTCATCTCAAAAAGTCAACGTGATTGGGACGACAAGCTAGGTGAATGCTTATGGGCCTACCGCACAACTGTCCGAACCCGACTAAAACCACGCCATTTTCTTTGGTATATGGGTGTGAAGCCGTGCTTCCACTAGAAATCCAAATTTCATCTCTACGCGTCGCTTTGACAGCAGAGATGACAACAGAGGAGAAGCATCGACAGCGACTCCAAGAATTGGAGGCCTGCAGACGCTTATCCAACAGCAAATCGAGCTCTACCAGGCTCGAATTATCAGAGCCTTCAACAAGAAAGTTGAAATGCGAACTTTCAAGAAAGGAGATCTTGTCTTAACCGTCAGAAGACCCATAGTAATGACGCACAAGACAAGAGGAAAATTCCAACCCAAATGGGAAGGACCATTCGTAGTAGAGTCAGTCTACTCAAATGGATCGTATCGCCTCATAACTTCAAATGGCGATACACTCATGATGCCGATCAACGGCAGATTTTTGAAGAAGTACTATCCTTAATAGTACTCCTCTCCCGATCAAGTTAAAAGTACACCTCTGATCAAAATAAGAAGAGCTTCCCCTTTGATTCGACGCCTCCGACGGCTAAGGATAGAGGAAAACGTTGGCTTTTAAGCCCAACATAAATCTTCAACAACTTATCATGCTGAGGGGAATAGCATGGCTAGCCAACTCAAACGGTAGTTGGTAAAGGCATATCAAACCCGTTGATGGCTGAGGATTTGCTAAAAATCTAAGGGACACGTTCCCCTTTGATCCGACACCTCCGACGGCTAAGGATAGAGGAAAACGTTAGCTTTTAAGCCCAACATAAATCTTCAACAACTCATCATGCTGAGGGGAATAGCATGGCTAGCCCAACTCAAACGGTAGTTGGTAAAGGCATATCAAACCCGTTGACAGCTGAGGGTTTGCTAAAAATCCTAAGGGACATGTTTCCATTTGATCCGACGCCTCCAATGGCTAAGGATAGAGGAAAATGTTGGCTTCTAAGCCCAACATAAATCTTCGATAACTCATCATGCTGAGGGAATAGCATGGCCAGCCCAGCTCAAACGGTAGTTGGTAAAGGCACCTCAAATCCGTTGATAGCTGAGGGTTTGCTAAAAATCCTAAGTGGACTCAAATCCACTCTCCCCTCCAAAATCCCTTACCAATTCTCATCCACAGAATGGTAGGTCTACAAAATACAGTTGTTGTCAAGTTAACACTATACCTCTGACATTCCAAACTCCACTTGTCAATTCTCATCAATAGAATGACAAGTCCTCAAAATTGCTCATATCGCAAATCAATAATTGTCAAGTTAACACTATACCTCTGACATTCCAAACTCCACTTATCAATTCTCTCATCAATAGGATGACAGGTCCTCAAATTGCTCGTATCGCAAATTAATTCTTGTCAAGTTAACATCACACCTCTGACAAATTACTGTTAAGTTCAACATCACACTTCTAACAGTAATCAAGTTGCTGTCAAGTTCAATATTAAACCTCTGACAGTCACCTTTTCTTCAGACTTCCATATCGAAGCTGAAATGAACGATGCTAAGTTTAACACTACACCTCTAGCATCTAAGTCATTGTTAAGTTCAACAATACACCTATGACAATGAATTTCCCTCGAACTTCCGTATCGGAGTTGAGATGACCAATGCCAAGTTCAACATTACACCTCTAGCATTACCCTCACTGTCAAGTTAAAAATCACACCTATGTCAGTGACACTTTCAGTTTTCCCAAATGAAAGCTGAAATGCTTCTGAGTCAAGTTAATATCACACCTCTGATTCACATTCTTGTCAAGTTAACATCACACTTCTGGCAAGACAACTTTCAACCCATTAAGTTAATATCACACCTCTAACGGTAAAGATTTTCGTAGATTCCCCGCGAGTCTAGTCTCACTTGTTATTCTCCTCAACAGAATAACAAGTCTATCTAAACACATTGTTAGGTTAATACTACACCATTAACAGTGTTTTCCTTCAAATCCCCAGCTGAGCTTAATCAAGTGAATCCTAAACCTTGATAAAGGCCCATTTTCCCTGGGGATACGAGTTTCACTTGTCATTCTCCTTTATAGATTGATAGGTCCACAAAATTATCTTATCTCTTGTCAAGTTAATATTACACCTCTGACAGCATTTGGGAGTTCCAAAAAATAGGATTTCTCTCTAAAAAGTTTGACTGTTTGAAATTATCATCATAGTTTTGACAAGTCAGAGTCCTTTGCTTCTATGCGTCAAAAAAATAATTTCAAAGACTTTTATTATTCAAAAATGATAAAAGTAAATACAAACACTCTTGGTAAATGGAGTGTCCTTTTTTTTTACAAAAAAAAAAAAGAAGAGAAGGCTAAAGGTCCTAGTTCGCCAAGGAACGGATTTGCTCTCTAAGGCGATGTATCTCATGTTGACGCGCCTTCTCAGCCTCCATGAGAGCTTGGGCCCGCAGATCTGCCTCAGGTAAAAATCCCTGCGCTCGTACTCGGAGGGATTCCAGCTTGGACGAACGAACAGAGAGGTTTGCTTCAACTTGCGCCTTGGCAGCCTCTAACTCCGCTAGCCTCTTTTCAGAGGTAGCAAGCTTCCGTTCGTTAGTAGCAATCACTGCCTCAGCTCTGGCTATGGCAGCCCGAGAATCAAGGATAGCCTGCTTTGCAGCCTGTATGATCATCTCAGATTCCTTGGACTCGATCGCTAGCCTTTGATGATCCGCCTGGAAACCTTCGAGAAGACGGGTGTTATCGGTTATCTGCTCCTCCACCTCTCTTCGCTCTTGCTCTTGAGCAGCAAGGAGCCTGTTCAGAGTTTCCTGGGCCTCGTGGAATGAGCTGGCATCCTCCAGGGATCGAAGCTCTCTCAGGTTTTGTCCCAGCTGCTCCACCAGCAGCAGACACGCCTGGGCTAATGAAGGGCCTCCGGCCAACTTGATGTTTTCGACCAAGTTTCCGAG
This sequence comes from Agave tequilana, assembly GCA_038442645.1. NCBI lineage: Eukaryota > Viridiplantae > Streptophyta > Magnoliopsida > Asparagales > Asparagaceae > Agave > Agave tequilana. The sequence continues at coordinate 64,121 of JAVJIF010018867.1, read as the reverse complement.
ATACGTCTGGGCGAATTCAAAAGAGCTACCCCCAGACAGGATGAAATCGATGCATGATCGCATTGAGGCAAAGAATTGCTGCACCGTCTGGCGTGTCAGGAACTCCATGGTATCATCACCCGAGGTGCTCCCCGATCCCCTTTCTATCACGGTGTGGGGGATATAGGTTGGCTCTTCTGGTGCGAGAGTCGGGCTGACCACGGGTACGGCAGGAGCAAGAGTAGCCACTGGTACTTCTGGGGGTGCTACCTCCGTAGAAACCTCCACAGCCGACGACAGGGTAGTGAGCTCGACCCCCTCAGAATCCTCGGCCGAAGCTTGAGCTGTGTGGTCTCTCCCGGGCAGGCACTGACCGCCAAATCTCCTCCTACCTGAGCTTCCTCGATGCTCTCTGCACTTGCCTGAACTTCCTCAATACCCTCTGCAAATTGCGAGAATATTAGCCATGACAGCAAAAGGAAAACATTTATACCAACATTTCCTTACTTGGCTGGGGGTCCAAAGGTGGCGAGGCCTTGGGTGAATCCTGTAGGGTGGAGGTCTCCCCGACTTCGACGATTACCCTCTCTTGAGGCACCCCAGTACGAGGAGACTCAGCTCTCTACTACTGAGCCAGTTCTTGTATCATCTCCTCGATCTGGGAGGAAGCAGCAGCCTCGCTAACCGTGACTAGCCCTGCAGCACGAGGCCAAATAAAAAAAAAAGAAAACGTCAAAAAATCCTTCTCCTAGTTAGAAGGATGAGTTTGGCGAGTAGTGTACCTTCAGCAGCTTCAGCAGGAATAACTGCCGCCAAGGGTGATGTCGTCAATGGCTCACACCCATATATCTCCTCCTCCAAGATGAGTGAGAATTTACTCGGATCAGGAGGAGCGGGTTCATCGCCAAAGTCGACCTCATCCTCAAAATCGATTTCCTCGGATAATGAAGACGACAGTTCCACGTGAGGGACCTCGGCAACCGGAGCCTTGCCTCCAAGCACCCCAGTGGTAGGGCTGGGGTCAACTGTCCGAGCACTGGAGATGAATACACTGGGAGACCCAGGCTGCTGTGCCTCATCTCTCCTCTCGTGAGCTGAGGAAGACCCAGGCTGAGTTGAGACTCCTGGAATCTCAACATCATCCATTATGTCGACCTCCGGCCGCTGTGCCTCATCCCTCCTCTCGTGAGCTGAGGAAGCCTAGGGCTTAGCTGAGACCCCTGGCCTCTCAACATCGCCTCCGCTCATTATGTCGACTTCGAACTGTTCGGCTTCATCAGCGGCGGTGAGTTTGTCAGCAGGCTCCGCTTCCTCCACAATCCTGGGGCCCCTGCTGCGCAACCTGCGGGCATGGACTAAGGGGGCATCATCCTCATCCGCCCCTTCTTCCCTCGGTTCCTCAACACCAGAAGGGATGTCCTCGGATGGAGAAACTGCAGCTGTTAAGTCTCTCCGGACCTTCTTTCGGGCAGGCTCAGCAGTGGAGGTAGAGCCTTGAGGACGCTTACCCACCGCCTGTCGAGCCTTTGCTACTCGCGGCTCCTCCCTCGACCCCCTACTGACCTCCTTCAGAGCCTTCAGATACTGCTCGACGCCTCGCGAGCGTTTGGCGGATCCCGACCTCGCTTCGTAACCTGCATTGATACTCTCAATGCATGAATACTCTGGAGCGAAATCTGGTGTTTGGTTGGCCTGGAAATACCAAGTACAGAAGCTGAAGCTGGTACGGCCCTTCGGCCCTTTGATAGGCAGCCGAAAAGTTGCTTCCGTCCCTCCGGCCACACTATAATACCAAGCCCGAGCGCCTTCGAACAAATTCCCACTGAAGGCGAGTCGAGCATTGGGGTTGCCGACATATAGTTGATCGTAGCCGAACTGTCGGGCGAAGCGATTCGGCATATACGGCTCGATCGTGCATGAATTCCCTTGCCGGAAAAGCACATACCCGGGCCGAATGTTGACCAACCACCAGAAAACCCCCGTTGACAGCCTCGTGAAGTCATCTTGGCCTGCAGAGTCAGTAAACTGTTCCCCGAAAGATGCACCAGGAATCGCTGGGAAGCAGCGATTAAGCTGGTAGTTCGAAGCCGACATGACGCACCTTCGGACGTAATACATGTAAGTATTACACCAGTTTGAACCCTCCAACCGCTGCACAAAAGGAATGGACCCCTCACACCAAGACACCGGCGTCATCAAAGAGGGGCAGTGCATGACGTACCAAGCCATTAAGTACGTGTAGGGAAGCTCAACCCGAGGGTTGGGACGCTTTATCGTCGGCCTCCCCTCCGAATCAACAATCACCTTGCCATGGGAGTCGACGGCCTTCCCTGCCTCGCACAGATTTTGGGTTAACGTCCGCAACCCGCTTTGAATACTCGCCGCCATGGCCGGGAGAGGGGCTATGGGCCTACCATAAGCCAGGAGCACCGCCGGGTACACTACGTCGGCAACAATGACTTCATGTGGCAGCGTTGGCACCACACAACGCTTCAACCACAGCATTAAGAAGCCCGCCAACAGTGCGTGGTCGGAGATAGGGATCCGGGCTTGATGATGGAAGCTTTCGAAAACCGTGTCAGGTTCGAAAACATCCTCGTTCGACTCCGTGGTGTAGGAGTCTACAGAAGTCGTGATCCTGTCAGTAATCTCCTCGTCAGAGCTGGGAGCCAGTCGGGTCACCGGACGGTCTTTCTGGTTGACGCCATTGAACAAGTAGCTTGCCCAAGACAGCTGCTTGACTCCCCCCGCCCTCCAAGAGGTTATCTGGCCGCAGATCTGGAAGTGACATAACACCTCCCAGTAAGTCTCGTACAATCGAGGAGACCCTTTCTTCATAAGGTGAAGCTCCTCGGTGGTTGGGACCTATTCTTCATAGGGAGAATCCCCCATTGCCAGCCCCGAGACCTCGTACAACTCGTGCAGGGCGAGACCCATCTCCCCGATCGGAGTGAAGAATGTCCCCGTCAGAGGATTGTAACGCTCCAGGATCCCAAAGAAGTTTTGAGAGCTCGGTGGGATATTATACTGTACGGCCCTGACTGCTCGGTACAATTCCGCTTGCTCCAACAAGTCTCTAAGGTCGGCAAGGACGAAGCTCACCATCCTGCCCCACCAATACTTCTCAGTGGAGTGGATCCACCCGGGCGAACGGAACTCGACCGGAAAATCACCCTCCACTTTCATGAACGCGTTGAGGAAAGTGGTGCCAAGTTTTGGTGTCTCTCCAACTGGGTGATCAGTCCTGAGCAGCCCTGGAAACAGGCCAACCTCCCTATCATGACTATCATGGCGGTATACCTTTTTGGAGCCTAGGTCGCCAAGAGTAACCTCAGGGACATATCGGGAGAGTTCCCATTTCATTTTCCGAGGGACGGACATGTGTTGAAGATAAGATAGCGGGTACATCCTCTCCATGTTTGGGAGAAAGAATCTTCTATCCCCTATCTGACGGAGCCATTTATAATCTCCGTCATACAAGGAATAACCGCCCTCACTAATGCGGTCTCCAAAGAAGAAGGCAGGCTTCTCCAGCGGAACGCGAGCATCCGTTGTGAATGCTGCGTCAGTCATAAGCTCCCGAAAGGTTGCCATGTCAACATTGGAGAGCCTCCTCCTGCGCTCCTGCGACCTATCAACAGTCACAGGTACAGTCCTTTGCAGCACAAAGGTCAGATCACGATCAGCACCACCTACGTGCCCGAAGTGGCGCCTCTTGGAGAGTGGGGCAGAAGTGTGTTGCACTGCAGAAGAAGATGACACTTAATCAGAAATCTGATAAAAAAAAAGAGTTAAGTGTCTATAGTCCAGACGCAGAAAAGTTACTGGACGCAGAAATTGTCAAAATCCGCGTCCAGGCCTGAAAATCCGCGTTCAAACGCAGAAGAGATACTGGACGCAGAAATTGTCAAAATCCGCGTCCAGACCTGAAAATCCGCGACCGTGAAGCCAACAGGGAGCCTGCGTTTTGAAACCCAAGACTTATGAAAAATTTCTAAGTACTTGGACTCAGGTGCGAGATTCATAAAAGACCAGCACCTGATGTCACAGAACGCAAGGATCAAGTCCGCGTCCGAACCCTTCACAGTTAGAAATATTCTAAGTGAAGAATCCGAAGTGCAGGGCTTACTGGCGCTCTATGTCCAAATAAACAAACGCGTCCCCAAGTGGATAAAAGCGGTGGGGTCATCAAACCCGCACCTTGTTTATCAACTCAAAGACCGCGTCTGAGAATCAAACATGGTTTCTATTCTGTGTTGACGGTTCTCCTTTTAAAAGAGGGGTTTTTAGGAGTCCATGAACTTCCATTAATGGCGAAATGGCATTATACCTAAGATTGGGGCTTCCTGCGCGGAGGAACCGCCCCTCTGGGCCTCGACGACGGCCGCTTTTGAAGATGATGCGGTTGGCCTGGCCTTGGGTGCCATCGTTAATCAAGAATCCGATGATGGACGATGAAGAAATGAAAAGAGACAGAGAAGACTCTTTTTTCAAAGACCCTAACAGATGCGCTCGAGACGAAAGAGATGTCTCTCTGACTATTGCCATTTATAGGCACGAAGATTCTCAAAGATACGCGGCGCGTGGCTCGATTGGTTCGGCATCGAGTCATCGCTTGACGCGTGGACAGCTCATTTAATATACCGGGAAGTCCGCGCGCCAAAAAGAGATGTCCCGTCGGTTCCCCAAAACAAGTGGCGGTGCACTCATGACATGGCACGGATTCGCACCCAACAGGCGCGCCTCTTCGACGAACGTGCCCTGTCAGCACAGCATTGTCGCGTCCAGAAAGTCGCGTCCTTACTCAAAAGGATGCGTCTCTCCGAAGTTCGCGTCCTTCCAATCCGGCCTAGCATCGCGTCTGCCCAATGTAATATCATTCGCGTTTCCATTTCCAAAAGGCGCACCCCATGAAAGTCGCGTCTTAAAGCAGTACTATCTCTGCTCTTCAAAAAGAACTGGCGTTCAGTCCTTACTTCTGCAAATCAGTTCAACAGTACACTGGCGCAAGCAGACGACTGTCCACTCCTGGCTTAAAAGTGCACCCACGACAGACTTAAAGCAATCGGGGAGGTTTAGACTGTGTATCTAAACACTCAACTCGATCAACTCTGATGGCTTCAAAGAGTTCTACAGTACACTCACGAAGACCATACTCTATATAAGGTCAAACCCGGAGCATTAACAGTCCAGTCATAAGGGTAAGCTCAGCTAGAGTCCAAAGTATTTCGAAATCCGTCCCAGTTAACCGCGGAATATCGAAAACTTTGGAGGGGGTTCTGTAGGCTGTCTAAAAATCATTAAAAGACAAGCCATTAAAAAAGGCAGAGTTTCAGGTTCTAGACGCAAGACGAATGATGGCTATCCGCGTCTCAACATCAAGGCGCGTGGGCTCGACAGCCGCGTCTCAACATCGAGGCGCGTGGGCTCGACACCCGCGTCTCAACATCGAGGCGCGTGGGCTCGACAGCCGCGTCTCAACATCAAGGCGCGTGGGCTCGACACCCGCGTCTCAACCTCAGGGCGCGAGGGTCCAAGCCCCACGTCTCGGTTATAACCGCCCTGGTTATGGGGCCAGTCACCGCCCACATAGCGGGGAAGTTAGCCCCTCATTGTGGAACATTTTTAGGGGGCACGTTCACCCCTGAGACCTCTATAAATAGCCCCGCCGCTATGAGGACGGACGGAAAAAAAATAAGAAAAGAAGAGAGAGACAACAGACTACACACAGGCAGACAGAGAGAGAAGCAGGAGAGAGCTCAACTCTTCAGCAAGCTTGCTACGTACAAGTTGCTCTTTGCCTACCTTCTCTTTGAGAGTTTTGGTAGACAGAGCTGTGCTACTCCTTCTACCAGCCAAAGAGAAGATCCCCGAAGGTCTAGACGGTCACCCGGTCAACGGAGAAAAAGATTCACTCTCCATCGCCACTTGAAGAACCCAGCCTTAAACAAAGGGAGGATTCAATACTCAACATCCTCCCTCCCTTATAGTCGGAAAACTATTTATTGTAATCTTTCAATTGATCCAAGAAAATTTTACACCGAATTCATTTCCGTGCGCGTACAGTTATGAAGGGCGTCCGCCGAAACAATTTCTACTACTTGAAGGGTAGTACAGTTACAGGTCAGGTAGAGACTTCTATTTCTTCAGATGTTTGCACACAAGTCTGGCAGATAAGAGTGGACACGGAGGTGAAAAATCTTTGTAAGCTCTAGTAAAGAAGGGATCATTAGAAGGTGCATATACCTACAACATGGAATTAGGTGAACACAGCCTTCTGGACAAGAAGGTGAAATTTAGCACCACAACTCACCACTCAGAAGGTCTACTTGATTGTATTCACGTAAGTATTTGGGAACCTGCTAAGACTGTATCGCTTGGAGGTCATAGGTCCTTTGTCTCTTTTATTAAAAATTTATCTAGGCATTGTTGGATATATCACATGAGACAAAGGTGTGAAGCCCTAAATATGTTGGTGAAGTGGAGGATATGATGGAGAAGCAGACTGGTAGGAAGATCAAATAGCTACAAATTGGTAATGTTGAAAGATACAAGAACAAATTTCTACGATTTGTCCAGAACACTGGTATTGGTACTCACTTCACAGTTGAAATACATGGGTTGGTTAAGGAGATAAACTGTTTCTTACTGGAGAAGGCTCGGTGTTTGTTGTCTAATGCACGATTAGACAAATCTTTATGGGCTGAGGCAATTGTGTATGCTAGCCATCTCATAAATGGATTATCATCGACTGCGATAGGAGGTAAAACTCCAGGAGGTAAAACTCTACTAGATGTTTGGTTTGGGAAAGCTACTCAAGGTCATGGTTTGTTGCGGGAGTTTGAAAGTCCGGCCTACTTTAGTGCCAAAAGATGGCATGGTGAATCCGCGAGCAAAGAAGTTTGTGTTTTTGGGTGTCAAAAGAAATATGAAAGGCTAAGATTATGGGACCCCGAAAACAAGAAGATCATGTTAAGTCAGCATGTCACATTTAATGAGACTTCATTGTTGAAGTCTACCGTTGTATCACAGCGGGTGGAGATTGATGCTACTCTACCACCTCCAGTTGGTTCGGTATCAGTGAGGACTTCACCGGATGTGAAACCGAGTGAAGATCATGTAGCCAGTTTTTATGTTGAACAGGTTGATGACATTGATAAGAATGTTGAATTATTTACAGCAATTGGAACCAAGATAAAACCACGAAATTGGGTGAAGAAGCATGAATCACAAGTTTGTGACCGCGACAAACTCAAGTTAAAGGCTGTTGTTCTCCATGTTGGTAGTGAGGAGATTCATATGACTCAGCCAGGTTGGTTCGTTGCTGAAGATTCAGTCACAGGTGCTTGAGCTTGATGGAGCTCATTTCTAATGAACTACGGTTGGCTTGATCCTTTGGGCAAGGTACGTAGGCAGCCGTAAAGGCGCAACCATTTGGTGATGCAACCCATATGAAGCGACTTCACGTAAATGTGAAGCATTGTGATCTCGATGAACGTTTAATCTTCTGTTGTGAAGATAGATGACTTGCATAAGGGGAGTGTGCATCCAGTTTGTTGAAGCGATGATGATGTTTGGTGTGCTCTACTCAGATTTGGTTGGACCGTCTCGAAGACATGTAGACTGGAGAGAGTCAGTCAGTTGGAGAGTCAGTGTTGGCTCATGATGGGTTCTTCTTGAGGTCATTTGGAATAGAGTTCCATGAAGTTGCTGAGTGGGAGACACGTTCATTGGTTGGCTCGTATGATATTTCTCTTCAGGTGAAGTGATGGGAACACATGTATGATGCATTCCGTTTGGATAGCTGAGCTGAAGTTGGAAGCTTACAATTAATATTGGTGTTTGGTGAGAGTCGCAGGTGGTAACGACAAACTCAATTTGAATATGGTGAGATCAGTGAAAATCAATTGTACGTGTACTGGCAATTCGTTTAAAGGAACAGGTTTCGTCTGTTGGCCATGTGTTGATTTCGCTCGTAGCGCTCAAGCTGAGATCGTGTGTCGATTTCGCCGAGATAGTGTGTCGATTTCGCTAGATGTTCGTTGGAGTTCGGCTCGGATTTGAAAAATCTTCACCGAGGTGGAGAATTGTATGGAGAGAGGAGATAGAACAGAGATCAGAAATCAAAGGGAGCAAGAACGGCGCTTGAAGCAGGCCTGGACAGGGCCCGGTCAACCGCTCGGACGACCGGTGGACAGAGCCCGGTCGACCACTTGGTCGACCGGTGTGCACGACGTGCATAGACATGGCCTGGTCGACCGCCCGATCGACCGTGGCAAAGGAACGGTCGACCGAGCGGTCGACCGACTGACATGAGCTAGCTCTTGGTTGGTCGCGGTCGACCGGGCTGGTCGACCGAGGACAAGGGTCGGTCGACCAACAGACACGTTTTCTTTTTTTGGGGTTCTGACTCCTTTTCTGTTTTGGGGTCAATCCAATCAGGGTTTCTTAAATCCTTAGGACTCTGTGGCTTTAAATTTGGGTTAGAGCACTCATGTATTGTATTCTTGGAAATATCCCTCTGGTATTAGCTTGTATTGATTGTTGAATCAATAAAATCCCTCTCTCCCTTGCCCCGAGGACGTAGGCAAATTGCCGAACCTCGTTAAATTTTGTGTTGGCTTGCTTTCTCTATTGTTTCTTTGTTCTAGTCGTGTGGGTACATCTCCAGCTGCATCTATGGGGCTGTTTGTTTCGCGTAAAAGGTCGTAATTCGTAAATGACTTACAACCCAGTTACAACTACGACGTTTGTTTGGACCGTAATTCGTAAAAGACTCACGCAACCCAATTGCCACTCACTTGCAACCCAATTACCACTCACTTACAGCCCGGTTACAGTTAATTTTGTGGTAATGCAAATTTGTATTATTTTTATATTAATATTAATTTTTTTTAATATTTAGCATTTTTAATATTTATTTGCAATATTAAAACTTTTTAAATCACCAAATAGTTAATTTTGTGGTCAACTTTTTCACTTACGACTTACACATTACGACAACCAAACACCGTAAAATACAATATACTTTCTCATTTATAACTTTATATTACCAACCAAACACCGTAAAACTTACATACATGTAATTCATTTACAACTGTAAAAGACTTTACCAATTACGACTTACGAATTACAACCAATTACGACAACCAAACAAACCCTCTCTCTAATTGGTGGATTCCTCGTTGGTTGTTGCCTCGCACGCAACAGTTTCCTCTAAAAGTTAGCAGAGCCGATGAGAGTTTCCTTTAAAAGTTAGCAGAGCCGATGAGGTTACTAATTCTGACAGCTGTGAAAGCCATCATCCTTGTGTCCTCATGCTAGTGTTGGAGAGTTCAGATATATGTCATGGGACAAACTCTCCAATACAATTTCTCACCAAGTGCAGAATTGATAATTCCAAGAACCAAGAGTCTCAGCCACATCTGCTGGAGCTTGAGGCCACGAATTCTGAAGTTCCGGATGAAATTGAAGCCTTGGATGAAATTAATTCCGAGCATGAGGTTTACACCAATATGGAGTCAGATATTGATCCTGCTTCTCAGGGAGCTGTTGCTTTTACTGGAGGAGCTCCAAGACTTTCTAATGCCACAGGAGTGTAAATCAAGGGTCAACGGCTTTTTTAACTATTTATTGTCTGCAGAGCAATCTCATGTTCCAGCATTATCAAATGATACTGCTGGATTAGAAGTGTTAAATTCAGATGAGTCTAATTTCGAACTCAATATTTCTCATTCTTTGAAGTCGGTAGGACAGATTGTAAGTAATCAGTCTAAAGTAGATAGTTTAGGGGTTCATCAGAAGGAGATTCCGATGGTTAAAGTGTCTATTGAAGAGGTGACTAAGATGGGAGATAGTGTTAATCATCTTCTAAATCAGTTGAGCAGGTTGTCACTAATCCGTCGACAATAGACTGGTTACAAGATAAGTAGATTCGACAATTAGGTGTGCCTATCGGAGAGAAGCTTAAGATGCAAGGCAGAATAGATCCTTCTATGAGATCAGAAAAGCATTTTGTTGAGCACCCGTCTTCAGTGGATAGCTGTGGAGTGCAGCACAAATTGTCTATTGCGGAGGAACCTGGGGAGGATGGAAAATGATGATCATTCTTCAAGACAGAAAGGTTGCTTGTCGGTAACCTGCCAATGCTAGATACTACTAGTGGAATGCAGGAAGAGATTCCAGATGCTGAGAACAAATTGCGGAGGGTGAGCAATTTGCAGTCGGTAACCCAGCAAAACGCTTCAATGGTTGTAAGTTCTGAAGTGCAGCGAGAGATCTCTGTAGATTGAACAAATACGGACAATAAGGTTAGCAGTCTGAAGCCTGTGGTAGAGAGTAGTTCAACAAACTCAGAACATAGCAATGCTGCCTCTGCGGCTGAAAGTTATGAAGTCCAGGAATCTGATGAGAATAAGAGCTCTTTGTTGAAAGTTGTAATAAAAATCAGAACACTGTATGTATCATACAGTATGTGAGACGAAGAAGCAAAAGAAAGCGAGAAGAGCAGATGGCAGAAGACCATCACAAGCGCACTGGGAGCTTTATCTGCAGTGGCAGAGAAGAAAAACATATTGCTGAAGACCATCAAATTTACAGTGGCGGCTTATTTGTGGCTCTTGTGAGGGCCTGAGGCCAAGGACAAGGCAGGTGATGGGTGCACCGGAGAAGGTGGGTTTTCAAACAGTGGTGCAGAACAGGGCAGGGCAGTGTCTAGTGTTAAAAGGTCGGGCAAAGACAAGCTCGATGAACCCTATGAGTGTGATATAGGGCTGCTGCTTGAAATTTAGGAGAAAGGGGGACCTGCACCTGCACATGCAAAACAGGTGCATGTACAGGGGGTGCAGAAAATAGTTCAGGTCTCACAGGATCTGATGCGGCACCTGCGAGTCCATGATGATGAGAGGCCCCTAAAATGCCCGTGGAAGGGGTGCCAGATGTCATTCAAGTGGCAGTGGGCGAGGACCGAGCACTTCCGGATTCACTCCGGAGAGCGGCCCTACCAGTGCACCGTTGCTGGATGTGAATTGACATTCAGGTATGTGTCTGATTTTAGCCGGCACAGGAGGAAGACTGGACATTATGTGAACCAGACTGACTGTTAATTTTTCTTTTCTTTTTGATCTTCTTACTCTTTTGTGTATGCGGGGAAAGATTTTAATGTTCTTTGTAGGGTTGGGAGGTAGGAGCAGTTGAATCTAACTTGGGTAGCTCTCAGTTTCTCTGTTGAAATGCCAAAAGAACTCATGTAGAGCTCATGTAGGAATAAAATACCCGTTGGGTGGGTTGAGACTTTATTGGGCCCAATATATGAAAGATCTCATTAGAATAAGATAAGATAATTTTGATTTGAATTTCAAATCATGATTGATCTAGATCTTGATAGTTGTTGTTAGATAACAACTCTATCTCGTTGATTGGAGATGAGTATTACAACTCTATCTCCTAAGATCTTGTTGGTTGAAGATAAGGATTACAATCTTATCTCCTAAGATCTTGTTGGTTGAAGATAAGGATTACAATCTTATCTCCTAAGATCTTGTTGGTTGGAGATGAAGATTACAATCCTGTTTCCTAACCACTATATAAACCTATGAGAAGTAGAATGTGGGTTAGAATTTGTCTTCTATAAAAGTAGTTTTTTTCTGCTAAAGAGTACATCTCTTTTCTCTCAATCACAAAGTGATTTCATTGGGCACTTGAATTGTGAATTCAAGGGTAACCGTTCTTGAAACGTCCACCTACCGTCGAGAATCCAGACGACTATAAGAAGAGGGATTGAACCTACCACTACTGCTTTCGCTGAGGTAATCTAAATCTCTCTCCTCCATGTTTCTATTTATCCAAAATTTCACATTGGTATCAGAGCCAGGTTGTGGAATTTTGCATTGTGGGATGATCAAGTAAAATCGATCTTAGGGATTTTTTCCAAGGGAGTTCTTCTCCCTCAACAAAAGGGAGTCATGTCCTTCAGAGCTCAGCACTAATAGAGCTGGTGGTACCCCTCAGGGTGTCACCAGCTATTGCCAAGGCCAATGGTGCCTCTGGGGGGGCTGCCGCCCTATGTCGGCAGTGCCCTGTGGGCGCTGCTAGCTCTGCAGGCACGCCCCCTAGGGAGGCACTGTTGCAGCCTGACCGGCAGTGCTCGCTTGGGGGGGGGCGCTACCGGAGGCGTTGTTGGCTCTAATGGCAGCGCGCATTAAGGTATTGCTGCCACAGCCGGCAGCGCCCTGGGCACTGTTGGCTTTGCTAAGCATGACAATGCCTCTTTGGGGGCGTTGCTACCATAGTTGGCAGCTCCCCAAGCTGTCGCTGTCACAAGATGGCGCCATTGGTGATGCTACTGCTGCTAACTAGTAGTTCTCACAGGGGCTATCGTCGCTGCTGCAGCTTGCAAGCACTGTTATGGCCGGGAGCACCACGAGTGGCACTACCTCCGACGACAAATCCCTACGGGATTCTTTAGGACGACTCCCTGGGCAATGCTCGGGTATGGAGAGCCCTTATAATAATAATTTTTGGTATGCGCATTGCATCACAAAATAATTATTAATATACTTTATTTGAGTGAATATAGTTAAGATTTGTTTTAAGCTCCTATACATATTTTGCGTAAAAACCTAATTTAAACTAATAGTAAATATTTGATATATAAATGATGATTTTGAGTTTAACGATTTTTTGATTTTGTATCGTATGTGAATTATTGGCTTTATTAGGATATTTTTGCTGCAAAATAAATATTATTTGTGTGCTAGTAATATCTTTTATTCTATTTTGCACATCTTAGATGGCGTCCAAGAATATTATTGCTGACTTGAATAAAGGAGAGAACCTGGACGGTGAAAATTATGACATTTGGCACCGCAAGGTTCAATATCTCTTCGTTGAGCAAGAGTTTTGGAAACCCTGACACAGTCCATGGAGGCGCCTCCAGAGGAGGGCAGCGGTCCACAACACCGATGCGATGCTAAGGTCGATGCAAAATGGGCCAAGAAAGATCATTGTGCAGGCTTTGTTATGTTAAGCAGCACACACAATGATTTGATCAGCGCATTCGAGGACTATAAGACTGTTCACAAAATGTGGATGCCCTGAAACTCAAATTTGGCGAAACCTTTACTATGAGATTGCCGCGCGTTAATTCTCAAGTTTGACTCTCATAGGATGCGCCCTAATGAGAATATGAATCTTCTTAGGAAGATGTCATCCATGATTCACGAACTTAAAGCAGTTGGAAACAACTTGAGCGATGGACAACAAATCCAAGCTGGCATCCATTCTCAGCCGACACTTGAGAGCAAACGAGACTGAACATGACGCACAATAAGAACATTAAGACATTTGATGATCTTTCGCGTCATTTGGAGCTTGAAGCTGCTAAAGCTAATGGCTCGTCTTATTCTGCTCAGTCTGCTTCGCATAGGCCATTTGGGCTGAAGATTAAGAAAAATCCAAGGCGGAAAGGAGGAATTCTAGACCTGATCCTAAGAAGGCTAATTCTACCAAGCGCAAAAGAGGAAAGCGTGGTGGTAAGAACGACAAAACTAGCACAACGTGCTTTAACTGTGGCAAGGAGGGACACTTCACTCGTAACTGCACTGAGCCGAAGAAGGTACTCCCTAACTTGAGTTCTCGTTTTATTTTTGTTACAAGCCATGTCATTGTAGCTCATCTTTCCTCTGAATGGATTGTTGAATTAGAAGCAACCGAACATGTAGCGAGGGACCGAGTTGGGTTCGTGGAGTATCGTCGAATACCGTCGGGTAGCAAAGTTCTATGCATGGGAAACGGTGATAGCGTGGATGTACTGGGTATGTGTACCTACAAGCTAGACTTGCGCGGAGGACGCGCACTTCTAATCCATGATATCATTTATGCTCCTGATGTTCGGCGAAACTTGTTGTCAGTTACTGCTTTGTTTAGGCTAGGTTTTCGTTTGTCCTTTGAAAATAATGGTGTTTAAATATTGATGGGAACCACTTTTTATGGTAGTGGCTTTATTCATAATGGGTTCACAAGAACTTGGTGTAACATTGTTGCTTACTAATGAGTTGAGAGATTGTATTGTTTTTCTATTCTTTCATTATATATTTGAACTCTATATGGTTTTTTGAATAGATATTCAATCAGTAGAGGTCATATATAGTTTTTAAACTAAATTGATTGCTTCTAACTGTCAAAATGTGTGACCATTTCTGTCCCTGTTGGTCTTCTAATATTTCGTCTGTTTATTGTAGCATTATAAACTAATATGAAAATTTAAGACGAGCAATACCGCAGTCACGTAGAGAGAGAGAGAGAGAGAGAGAGAGAGAGAAAGTTGGTGTTAGTCGTCCGAGTGTGTTGGTCACCCGTGTGGCGTTTGTTGCTGTTTTTGTCCCACATCAGTTAATTACAAAACCTGAGCATACTTTTTAATGGATTATACCTGAAGGCAACCAACTGATACCAGAACCCGAGGGATTTAACACCGATATGTACATGTACAAAAAAAATATACATAACTAATAGGGATTGAGTGATAAAGTGATGATCTGTAACACCACATCCAGGGATGTACATGCGATACGTGGAATATATACAAACAGTATACTTAGTGCCCACTTCTTGTCTAGAGGTTTGTATTGACAGAGGAGTTATGTACTCCCAGTGTAGAGTTGTGATTCCTCGGTGGAGGTCCCTTTGTGGAAAGTCCTGTGTGGACATAGTGAAAATTTTTCTGTGTGAAGGCGGGGACGTAGAGCAGTGGCTCGAACCTCGAAACATATTTTTATGTTTGTGTTTGATCTACTATCTCTCAACTCTATCTCTCTTATATCTTACATTGTTTTACATTGCTCATATTCATACACGTGCTTGATATTGTTTGTGTGCCCACACTAGTGTTGAACCAAGAGAGCTTCTAATAGCACCTCAAATCTTAGTTTAGAGAAATCTCGAGGAGTAGTTTCAGAGCCCTTCACGGGGAATTCGGGCTCACTATTGATTACACATAGTGTGTTAGCAATTAAGTTTTTAATTCCGCATCATTTGTCCTACGTTAGCTAGTACACCTATTCACCCCCTAGGTGCACTTTCAAATTGAAGGATTTGAGGCACCATCTTGAAAGACTAGCCTTCTAGGTGGAGTTATCTAAATCCTTATATATGCAAGACTATCCCCACGTCTAGCCGATATGTGACTATTTAGTCCACCCAAAAATCTTAACAAGAATAAAATTATGCAGATTGAAGCATGTAAATCGACTCAATAAAATTATCATAGTACACATGATTAAATTCTTTAATAACATGTTTTTTTTAGAAACATGAGCGATAGAAGTAGCAGGAACAAATCACACATTATTTTTTAATTTGACTGAAAAGCGTGACTAAAAGCAAAAAACGCAATTTGATTCATGAATTATTGGGAAAATTATTGATTTGAAGCTACTTAGTTAAAATAATAATAGATAATCAAATTCTGAATCAGAGTAAATAAAGCATTAGGAAAATGAGTTTAACTTGATGATCGAGACGTGTAGGGTACTGTCCCGAGAATCAAATTGCGCTTTCTTTTCAGGGCTTCGTGGTAGTGATCTCGGAGATACAACGACCCTCGGTCTGGCGACCTCTTTCTCGTCGACATGAACTCCAAGAAGGTTTTTGTGAATACTTCTAAAGTTTTTTGCGAACCAACAGATATTGAAAGTCTAAAAGAGAAGAAATCTGAGAGTGAGAGAGATGAAAAACACCTAGAGGGGGGTGAATAGGTGTAAGTGCTAATCTAGTGAACTAAATGCGCTAAATGCGGAAGCTAATGCAAATTTTGCAAACACACTTAATACAATCAACAAGTGTAGCCGAATTCCCCGTGAAGGGCTCTAGACTAACTCCTCTTGATTCCCCTTTAATGGGTTGAGGTGCTATGTGAAGCTCTTGTTGATTAAGTACAAGTGAGGCACACACACAAGCAAGCCAAGCATATAAGGATGAACAATATAAAAGATGCAAGGCAACACAAGCAAATAGATATGATATGGCAATATGAATTATGCTTAACACAAGCAAATATGATATGATGTTATGAATGATGCTTTGCACAAAATAAAGAGAGAGAGAAAGTTAGAGAGACAAGGGATCAAACGCAAAGGCCAAGATATGTTTCGAGGTTCGAGCCCCTAGCTCTACATCCCCACCTACACCACCATGTAGGATTTCCAATCCACTATAGGAGTACCGAACTCCTCTCTTAATGCCACCGAGGCAATACAACCACAATCCACCTCTACCGAAGAGGGATAAGGCCCGTAGCCAATACAACTCAAACACAATCACCTCTACCGAAGAGGGATCCAAACTCAATACCACTCCGATCAACCTCTACCAAAGAGGGATACAACAAAAGCAAGGAGGGTTTACAATCAAGTAGGCTTAACCTCAAACACTTCTCTTTTCTCTCTTTTCCACAAAATAAAGATCCTAATAGATTAGGATAGTATGATAGCTCAAGTGTGGAAACAATGTGTTTTTGGAAACAAGCAACAAAGAAAATACTTGGGAAAACTCTTGTAAAAGATAGAGAATGAAAAACAATATAAATATCCCAAATTCTTATTTTCTTTGATTTTCCAAAAACCCAAAACAAGAGAGATGAAATCTTTTTGGCTCAAAAACTCTTTTGAAAACTAGTTTAAACACTAAACAAACTCTGAAAATTTTCTTGTCAAAAGTCTTGTCAAAACAGCCCAAGAGATGGGGTATTTATAGCTCCATCAGAAAACTAGCCGTTAGACTGATGTGGCAGCCTGACAGGCTGACGGTCGACCGGCCCGGTCGACCGCCAACGGTCAGAAATGTGACCGTTGGGCAACCACGGTCGACCGGCACGGTCGACCCAAACAAACAGAGAGCAGAGCTCTCAGACCGGTCGACCGTCCGGGTCGACCGTCCCAGTGCTGCCAAACGTGCAATGATTTGTGCACGTCGGTCGACCGGCCCGATCGACCGACTTCAGCCAAGTCGACTAGGTCAGTTGACTTAGTCGACTGATTGAAGCCTGGAACAGAAATCTGGGTCAGAAAAACTGGGAAAAATATTTTATAAAAATCTTTTATCTTTTCTGAAAATCCCATAAAACTTGTTTTAACATTTTGTATTGAAACACAAACAAGTGATAAAAATTTCAAGACATATATCAATCATATCAATTCATTTTTGAGTCTTACAAATTTTATCAAAACCAACACTTGTATTTTTATCAAACTTGATTTTTCAACACATGAATAGGGATATCAAAATAAGTTTGTTTAGCAAGTTTAAAACATGTATGTATATCTAGAACATATCTAATATATATAGAAATAAAGTAAACTTGTTTTGATCTACTATTCATGAAAACCAAAACCAAAACATAAAAACGTGTGTGTTTGTGCACTTGAGCATATCAACTATACTAAGCTTTACAAATGGATCTAAAACACACTATCTAAACTATGGATACCTAAGTCTTCTTGATGATCTTCCTCTTCAAGTTGACTTGCTCCAAAACTCCATCCATGGGCTAGGCAATGTGTGATCTTGAAGCTTTGGCCCTGGAATCACTATGAAAAGCTTCTAAACTCCTTGTTGAAGCTAATCACCAACTAATATCTTAGTTAAAGATCTGAAACTTAAACAACACAAGATTATTAGTAAACATAACTACATGAGTTAATCATCATCAAAACTAGGGTGGAAGGCCTTTGGGCCAACAATCTCCCCCTTTTTGATGATGACAAAACTCATGGAGTTATATATGCATGGATTAAAGTTAAGCTTTAAAGAAGCTCCCCCTTAACTCATGCATAAACAAATAAATAAAAGATATGCAATGAATGTATGTATGCATCAACATGCATAAAACACATAAACATATTCTAGAAGCTCTAGATACCAATTAAATTAATAAAACATTAACAAAAACACTAGATGCTCTAGATACCAATAAAACTTAATATATGCAAAAACATAAGTATACATATATAAACCACAAATTATTCTCCCCATTTTTGTCAATCATCAACAAAGGGGTAAACAATCCAAATAATAAAATGAGGGGTAAAAATCTTTCTCCCCCCTTTTGTCAATCAAAACCATACAAACAATGTTCTCCCCCTTTTTGTCTAAAACAAAAACAAGGTCAATAAGGGGTGACTATAATCAACATGATATCAAATAGAAAAATATGTCAATGAAGCATCTTGATATCAATTGAAAATAAACAAAGATCAATAAATGTTATATGCTATATACATTCATGAAGAGGAAGACGCTAAGTTAGCTTCCCTACACATATGCATTACATGAAAGAATGATGTGAAGCCCTAATTCACATAACACACATTATGTAATGCATAAGAGGAGATGTGAAGCTCCCCTTACACACGTGTACCACATAAAGAAGAGATGTTAAGCTCTTCAATACAAGATACACTCATCATGAATCTATATGTAGAAGAGATGTTAAGCTCTCCTTGCATATAATCAATATAAATCAAAACTTTTGAATATTTCTTTAAAAAAAAATTTTTAGATACCAATTTAAAACACAAAACATCTTGATATCAAAAGATAGTAATTTCTTTTTAAGTCATATAAACAATTGAAATGACTATTTTCTATCATAAAGTAAGGGAGTGGAAAACTAAATACCAATTGAAATATGAAAATCGAATTTCCTCCCCCTTTATGAAATACCAACAAAAATTATGCGTAGGCTTGAAATAAGATACCAATTGAAAACTAAATCAATTGAAATAAAGTTGAAACTCAAGCTCTAGCATAAACAAGATTTGTGTGAAAAATTTATATCTTAAGCACAAAAAAAAACAAGTATATGTGTATGAAATAGAGTGAGTACCAATCACCAATAGATGACACCAATTGAAAATATACATACACAATAAACATATGAGTATACACAAAGGATCAAAATTGATACCAATTGAAAGAGTTCAATGATACCAATTGACATAACAATAAAAGCATGGTATAACTCATATAACTACCACCCAACTCATGCACAAGTTTAAAATGATTTTCAATATCAACATATAAGGCATGGACTCCCATCCAACCTCCCATAGATGGTAAGGGTTTTCAAAAATAGATTTGAAAATAAGCTTGGTTTGAAAAACTCTACCAAAATGAAGAATACCGTAACTAGTTAAATGGAAAATCTTTTAAACTAGTACGAAATCCTTCAAGCAAGGGATAAGCAAAAAATTATTTTTCATGAAATAAGAAATCCACATGAAATTCAACACTCTAAGCCAATAAAGCATAAATATGACTCATGAAAACAAAACATGAGCAAGCAGTAAATGTGAGTGTACTAATAAAGTGTGAATATCATAATCATGAAATTTTTTCATTAAGCTCAATTATTCCTTTAAACATGAAAACATGAAAACATGAAAATCACCTAAACTATTTAATCTTCAAGGCATATGTATGTCTAATACAAACTAAAGTATACATACATATCCAAAACATAAAGAGTCCACAATTTATATATGCATGAAGGCACGTGGCTCAAAAGGATAAACATGTATATCTAATAGTTTGGACAAGATAGACATATACATGAAGTTAAACAAATAAACACAAAATCAAGAAAAACTAAATCTTCACCAAAACAAATTTCATTTCAAGGTATATGTATGAATTGTCAACACAATAAGTATACATACATATCCCTAAACACAATTAAGTCCATATATAGATTTGCATGAAAGACAAATGACTCAAGGGGTATACATGTATATCTTAAAGTTTGGCAATACAAACACATACATGAAGTGAAACACACAAAACAAATCCAAAAATAGGAATACAAGTTTAAAATGTATAGATCATCAAAACTAGACTATACTAGCACATCTAATGGGTTCAAATAAGCAATCAAGCCCAACATATATAGATTTATTTGTGGCCCACTATATGCACAAGTATATACCTAGTTTTAGTGAAAACTAACATCTAAACATATATTCAAATCATGTAGCATCAAAAACAAGATAAAATTCAACATGATAAACAAAAACATGATTATTATGAATATCTACATGTTATTAGAAATATGATATACGCAATATCAACCAAATAGTGAGAACACAAAAGAATTTATCTATATTAAACATGGGTGTCTCAAAATGACTAAACATGTATATCACAAGTCTTAATAAGCATGGCATTTTTATACTAATCACTAAACATAAAAAACATGCTATGAAAGATAAACATGGAAAGCATGTAAACAATAAATTAGGAGTTAGGAATCGTTACCAAAACCTAGAAGGCAACTTCCCTTGTCTCCAAAACATGGTGGTCCTCTCCACCAAATTTTCCCTTGAAAGTGATGCATCCAATTGATTTCCTTTAAGTCCGGAACACATCCACTCCAAGGTGTCATCACTCTCACGTCATGTGAGAGCTCACACCTACATTAAACAAAGGAGGGGTGGTCTTTGGTACCCACATCTTATTGGGTCCATGGGGGTTAGTCCCTTCTCTAACCCAAACAAAGTTCTTTGCTAAATTTGAAACATGTAATCTATCATAGTAAAATTTAGCAAGGTGGCCCTTACGTCCACAATGTGTACAAGTGTACACATGAGCATACATATGGTGATGGGTGTGTCCGTGAGGAGCATGTGTATGCCGTGGAGGGTGTGCATGCATAAAGGATGGAACTTGTTTCTTTCGAACCAAGGTTTCCAACTGTGTGTGGTTCATGGCACAATGGCTCATAGTGGAGTTCAAACAATCTACTCTCTTCTTTAACATACAAATATTATCATTAATCTTAGAAGAAGAAGTGTGACATGCAATAGGTGAAGTGTGTGATACTACCCTAGCATGGCAAACATGTGCATCAATCTTATTTTGCAAAACATCATTTTTCTTTAAACAAACATTTAAATCATTTGAAATAGAAATAATTTTGTTTTTCCAAAGAAACATTCTCTTTTAAAACAAAATCGACTTTAGAAGATAAATTTTAATTTTTCTTCAAAATTGCATGGCAATTATTTTTAGATTTTAAAAATTCATTTTCTTTAAGTGCAAGTTCAAGTTGAGATTTTAATGAATCCCTTTCATTATAGACCTCAACCTTCTCTTGCAAAACACAATCAAGTCTAGAATGCAAACTTTTATTTTCTTTTTCAATTTCTACACTCTTCTTTTTCAACAAATTATATTTTTCTATTAATTTTTCACAAACAATAGAAAGTTCTTCATTCAAAGCATGAGGATCAACATAATCATTTGAAGAACTAGCACAATCATCATTATCTATGTGGGTTTCCGATTGTACCTCAAGGGAGTCATTCCCTTGGACCATCAAGCAATGTGAGTCGGATTCTCCACTAGACTCCTCTTCTTGGATTTGTACTTGAAGCTCAGAGGTGGTGGTTGTTGTCAACAAATTCCACACTGCAAAGGCGGAATCAATGTTAGAAACACGTAAAAGATAATCTTTAGGTAATGTGCTTCTAATGGCCTCAAGGGCTTGTGCATTGGCCCCTATATGATTGCGATCTCCAAGATAGCATTTCTTGGTGGCCGCAAGAAAGACATGCAAACCTAGGGTCTTCAAATAGCTACTCATCATAACCTTCCAAATCTCAAGTCTTGAAATGTCAGACATAGGAGGGGTCATGAAGGCCATGGGTCCAAACTATATGTGTGCAAACAAGCAAATGCAAACAATAGATTAGCAAGAAAATGGATCTCACTCCTAGGATGTTAAGCCTAATATCAGGAGCACTAGCTCTGATACCAATTGAAAAACACCTAGAGGGGGGTGAATAGGGGTAAGTGCTAATCTAGTGAACTAAATGCGCTAAATGCGGAAGCTAATGCAAATTTTGCAAACACACTTAATACAATCAACAAGTGTAGCCGAATTCCCCGTGAAGGGCTTTGGACTAACTCCTCTTGATTCCCCTTTAATGGGTTGAGGTGCTATGTGAAGCTCTTGTTGATTAAGTACAAGTGAGGCACACACACAAGCAAGCCAAGCATATAAGGATGAACAATATAAAAGATGCAAGGCAACACAAGCAAATAGATATGATATGGCAATATGAATTATGCTCAACACAAGCAAATATGATATGATGTTATGAATGATGCTTTGCCCAAAATAAAGAGAGAGAGAAAGTTAGAGAGACAAGGGATCAAACGCAAAGGCCAAGATATGTTTCGAGGTTCGAGCCCTTAGCTCTACATCCCCGCCTACACCACCATGTAGGATTTCCAATCCACTATAGGAGTACCGAACTCCTCTCTCAATGCCACCGAGGCAATACAACCACAATCCACCTCTACCGAAGAGGGATAAGGCCCGTAGCTAATACAACTCAAACACAATCACCTCTACCGAAGTGGGATCCAAACTCAATACCACTCCGATCAACCTCTACCAAAGAGGGATACAACAAAAGCAAGGAGGGTTTACAATCAAGGAGGCTTAACCTCAAACACTTCTCTTTTCTCTCTTTTTCACAAAACAAAGATCCTAATAGATTAGGATAGTATGATAGCTCAAGTGTGGAAACAACGTGTTTTTGGAAACAAGCAACAAAGAAAATACTTGGGAAAACTCTTGTAAAAGATAGAGAATGAAAAACAATACAAATATCCCAAATTCCTATTTTCTTTGATTTTTCAAAAACCCAAAATAAGAGAGATGAAATCTTTTTGGCTCAAAAACTCTTTTGAAAGCTAGTTTAAACACTAAACAAACTCTGAAAATTTTCTTGTCAAAAGTCTTGTCAAAACAGCCCAAGAGATGGGGTATTTATACCTCCATCAGAAAACTAGCCGTTAGGCTGATGTGGCAGCCTGACAGGCTGATGGTCGACCGGCCCGGTCGACCGCCAACGGTCAGAAATGTGACCGTTGGGCAACCACGGTCGACCGGCACGGTCGACCCAAACAAACAGAGAGCAGAGCTCTCAGACCGGTCGACCGTCCGGGTCAACCGTCCCAGTGCTGCCAAACGTGCACAGATTTGTGCACGTCGGTCGACCGACTTCAGCCAAGTCGACTAGGTCAGTTGACTTAGTCGACTGATTGAAGCCTGGAACAGAAATCTGGGTCAGAAAAACTGGGAAAAATATTTTATAAAAATCTTTTATCTTTTCTGAAAATCCCATAAAACTTGTTTTAACATTTTGTATTGAAACACA
The DNA here is from genome assembly GCA_038442645.1 of Agave tequilana. Lineage (NCBI taxonomy): Eukaryota > Viridiplantae > Streptophyta > Magnoliopsida > Asparagales > Asparagaceae > Agave > Agave tequilana. The sequence goes on along the minus strand of JAVJIF010018867.1, from coordinate 40,920 downwards.
AACAAGTGATAAAAATTTCAAGACATATATCAATCATATCAATTCATTTTTGAGTCTTGCAAATTTTATCAAAACCAACACTTGTATTTTTATCAAACTTGATTTTTCAACACATGAATAGGGATATCAAAATAAGTTTGTTTAGCAAGTTTAAAGCATGTATGTATATCTAGAACGTATCTAATATACATAGAAATAAAATAAACTTGTTTTGATCTACTATTCATGAAAACCAAAACCAAAACATAAAAATGTGTGTTTTGTGCACTTGAGCATATCAACTATACTAAGCTTTACAAATGGATTTAAAACACACTATCTAAACTATGGATACCTAAGTCTTCTTGATGATCTTCATATTCAAGTTGACTTGCTCCAAAACTCTATCCATGGGCTAGGCAATGTGTGATCTTGAAGCTTTGGCCCTGGAATCACTATGAAAAGCTTCTAAACTCCTTGTTGAAGCTAATCACCAACTAATATCTTGATTAAAGATCTGAAACTTAAACAACACAAGATTATTAGTAAACATAACTACATGAGTTAATCATCATCAAAACTAGGGTGGAAGGCCTTTGGGCCAACAATAGAGGTAGAGAGTTGTATTGATTTTTGTCTAGTATATTTTCACTCTAAGGGAGGTGATATTTATAGGCTCATGAAAGAACTTGTTAGGTTTAAAATTAGACACACGGGGAAAATGTGTATAATAATTTGCCATATTTAAAATATCTTTAATTGGCTAGCAATTGATCGATTGTATGATAGACACAATTAAAATGTGTTTAATTGGTTGTCAATTAATTAGTTACATGTTGATCACATTTGAAATGTATTTAATTGGTTGGCTTGTACGTTGATCATATTTGAAATTAGCTGGCAATTAACTGCAAGCTTTCACAATAATAACAAGTTAAAATAAAAAGGAAAAAAGAGGTGAAAGAATATAGTGATTCAAATCAAGTTTTTAATTACAATACTCCAATAGTAATATCTACAAAGTTGACATGCTATCTCGGCATGCAAAGTATAGATTTGTGCTAGTTATACATGCATTCCTTTATCATGTTACATGCACCTTACTTCCTCCTTCCCTTCACTTCACTGCTCTCTCTCTCTCTCTCTCTCTCTCTCTCTCTCTCTCTCCACACACACACACACATGTATATGTGTATACACACACGCGCGCGCGCGCGCGCACACACACAAAACTAGTCTTCTATAGCCTATAAATCATAATTTATTTAAAAGGCAACTTAACTAAGTGGAGTGGTTTATTTTTCATTCTTTGAATATCTAGCATCACGTGAGCATTGCACAGTGTATTTGCTAATATGTAGAACAATTTTTAGCCCTCGTTTAGCAATAAACAAGGGGGGAACTCCAAAATTCAAATAGAAAAATATATAACTACATTGATTTACATAATAGAAAATAATAGCTAGAAAAATTATAAACAAAAATTAATCTCTAAATAATAGAAGAATCTAATAACAAAAACAATCACTATTCACAAAGAAAATATAGGTAGAAATTTTCAAAAGAATGAAAATATTGTATAAAGTATTAGTGCTTATCATATAGTATGATTGAAATAAAGCTTATTTTGGAGGAATTTAGTGCACTTGATGAATAGGTAAATCTCAAAAGTGCATGAGTTTCGATTCTCTTACTAATTAACATGTGTAGATTAAGATATACAAAGCAGATCATTGAAAGAATGACCCATCAATAATCAACATAGTACCCGTTGTAAATAGTGATCTGCAATGCCATTGTAGATCCCATTTTCCCATGTATTAAGGAAAAAAGATTTATAATAACCTTATAGATAGCTATCTATAATAGATGTCATGTGGAGCACTTTAGGACCATCCTATACATCCTGATCCACACGCGACAATTAATATTCGGATGAAAAATCAAGTGATTTGACGATCATTTACCCATGAACTAAGTGCATCAAATTCCTTGAAAATAAGCATTATTTCAGCCTTATAAACATTTAGATTATATTCATTTTTCTTTGAATAACTAGTGACAAAAGAGTAGGGGGTAGAAATGAACCGGATCGATTCGAATAGTGTAGTATTCGAATTCAAATTTGGTTCATTTTGCAATATTTGGATTTCGAATTTTCGAATCGAATATTTGGTATTCGATAAGTCTTCGCAAATATTTAGTTCAACGCAGTATCATCGAAACTATTTGTGAAATATTCGGTTTCAATTTGATATTCAATTTGTTCACCAATATTTGAATTTTTTACATGGATCGTTTTGTTTACTTTAATTTTATCATTAGAATTATTTAAAAAATTAACAATTACAAAAATGAGAAAGCAAATGTAATTATATATATATTTGCTACACTATAATTTAATAGGGGGTTAAATGCATATATACTCAACAAATAGTTCACCGAACAATGAATCAAATACTAAAATGCTCATATTTGATTTGTTTAATTCGCAAATATTAAAAAATATTTGCTTAAGCTTAATTGATCACCTGAATCGAATTCGATTAAATAGTTAGACAAATATTTAGCGAAGTATTTGATAATTATTCGCTTAACTTTCACACCCACAAAAGAGTATGCCAATTTACAAAACAATTCAAAAAAAATAAATACGGAGAAAATAACTCAAGATTACAGGAACATGAATGCTTTAAAAGGTACGAGTATGCAATTCTAAAATTAAAAGGGTGTATATGCTAAAAAATCTGAGAAAAATTTAAAAAATAACCGTTATGCTGGCTGTTCTGCTTTGAATGAAATCTGTCGAGATTGGTAGCTTAATTCTCAAGCTAATTAAACTGACCGTTAGATTAATGCCACAATCAGCCTCATTAATAAATACCCTTTCTAAAACGCCTCTTTCTCCCCTGGCTCAGAAACCCAAAATCCCTCCCCTTTCCTCTCTCTCTCTCTCTCTTCCAACCGCAAACCCTAAACCGAACCCAAATTAAGAAGAAATATACCCCCCTTCTTCTCTCGCGACCTGGATGCAAGTTTCAAATCAAGACGCTGCTGATTGATCGTCCCCTCCTCAGCTTGTCAAGATCTTCGGCAAGAACGATCCAAAGTGAAGCGCTACAAATGGGAGCCCATCAGGGACGATCCCTAGGTACAACGAAAAAGAGGTCCTTTTTCTCTTCTCTTCTCTTCTTACTTTACTTCCTCTGATTTCTTTTTGTTTTCTTCCTTGTTTGCGATTGATAGAGATACGCGGAGATGTTGATTGTTCCTTTTTTGTGGGGTCGATGTTAATTAACAGATGTATGTGGCCTCTCATGGCCATCCGATCGGATCATTATACAAGCGCTTGATGATTCCACCGACTCAATTGTTAATCAAGGTAATAATCATGGTTTTGATCAGTAGAGATCGACAATTCCATTTCTTTAATCTCTCTTTTATGTTCTGCTCTGTTCATTTCGTTTCTTTTCACATTGGGTTGTCTTAATCTTCTTCCCCTTGCGATTCTTGCGTTCTTGACTCCTCAGGAAGGGGAAAAAAGTTAATAACTTTTTATTTCTTTAATTGGTTTAACTTTCATGCAAATCCGTTGTGTTCTTCCAACAGTTCATCCTCTCTATAGTTAATTGATAAACTTATTTTATTAGATTTTAGTAATAAATATTAGTAGAATATTTTCAGCCTATTTATTTGATAATAATTCTGTAAGTAAACTTTCATCATCTTATCATTTTTGTCATTGTATCTGATATGCTGAACATATGTATCAGAGAGACTGATATTCTCAGTGATTGTGTGCAAGCATAAATGTTTGGCATTAGATTTTAAGAAACAGCAAAGTGTTATCATCGTCATCTTCATCATCATCAAGAAGTCCCACTTTTAGAGAAATAGGCGCCTCCTGTGTAAGGACCATTTTAGAAGAATTTAATGATTTAACTAATTCTAACAAATTTCATTAGATCAATCAGGATATTTTCTGAAAGTTGAAGGATCCTGCTGTAATTTTAGGGGATAAGAGGTTTCAGTGAAATTGCTAAAATGTGGAAGGGTTTTTGTTATCAAAGACTATAGTTTAACTCCTATTTCTTTTTTTTAGATTGCAAGGTGGAGAAGCAAAGTACAATAAAAAATAAAATAATTATTGACTATTAGCCAAAGGTGAATGAATGAGACTCTTGAAGAAACTCATTCTGGATCAATGCGGTATTGCCCCTTCGTAAGAAACTAAGAAACTAAACAATGTTAGCCTGAATTATGTTGTTATGTTGTTAATTCACTGTTTTTTTTATTAGACAGTGTCTTACTGAAATTCCTTTAACAGCTTTGTCATATTAGTTTTGTATTTAAAAAACCCGTTACTTAATTATATTCTTGTTTCAGATTTTGGTTCTCTTTGGTTTCAAATGACATGTTTTGCCTCCTTACATCCTAAGGGTCTTAGTTAAGGTAATTTCTCAAGACAGATGCTCACTAATCACTCCTTTTGGTATGCACAAGACAAAGATCAAAGATTCTTAAAGGGGCAACTGATATGCTTTTAGACCATTGCTTGGGCTGGGTTTTCTGATCGGCTGAATCTGTACCTTCTGAACTCAGTTTTTTTCCTTTTTGCAAGTTATAACTGAAATTTTGTTTAAAAAAGTCTGCTTGAATATCGTCAGTTATAAGAAAGAGATTAAACCAATTACTGATAAATATTGAACCCTGGCAACTCATATATTGCATTTTTTTCCATGTCAGGTCAACTCACAATTGCATGGTCAAAGAAAAAAAAACTTGGTGCGTTATCTTGTCAGGAAAGTAGTCTGAAGCACCATAACCTGGTCTATTTTCCATCAGTTATAATTTTGGATGAAACTGGTGATTTGGTTGATTTACACTGCGGCTTTTTTTTTTTTTCATCTGGTGACCAACCGCCATATTCAAGGGTCTGACTTTCTCTTACTCCTAATGTTTAGTCAGATAGAGAGAGTTTTGTATTTCAGTATATTGGTAGTAAGATATTAAAAAAAATTAAAAAAAGATACAACTTTATTGACTACTTTAGATTGTGAGAGAACTCCACTCCCCAATGTACTTGGTAACATTCCCCTTGGAGTAGAGATTACCTACTCATCTTGACAAGGCACACAGTTATTCTTTTACAATATGCCTGCCCTGCACACAAGACACAAAAATCAAATAAAAAGAGAACTCGTCTTTTTAGCTTTTTTTAAATCTTTTTTATATATATTTTAAAAGTCTCATTACTATTTCTATCATTATTATATTTTAAATGCTATGTGGAGTGTCCTTTCAAAAAAATCAGTATACAATCTTGTAGTCATACTTCAAGTCAAGTAATGCATATGACGAGGACATCAACTTTTGCGCCGATCCTTTAGTCAAGTTTATTTTTGCTTTATTTATTTTCTTTGTTTTTAGTACCACATCGGATATATTCTAGAACTAGACCTTTGTAAACTTATAAATAGGCCTCAAAACTTCTCTTATTGGTAGTCAATGGATGAATGAAAAATTTTCAATTAAATTTCTTGAGCTTTGAATTCTTGAGATTGGAGTGTGAAGCCCGTGGTGCAAGTGGTGTGAAGCTCGTGGTGTATACAAGTTTATTCAAGTTTATAGAAAAATCATATTTTTCTTTAAAAGTTTAGTTTTTGTTTAAAGCTAATATTTTTATATCACAAAAATAGTTCAAATTGTTTGAAATATGTGTTAAATTTTAGTCACACATATTTGTACTTCAAATAATACAAGAACTTATTTCTGGCCTCGGTCGACTGGGCGGTCGACCGACAGGCAAATTGCCTTGGGGCGGTCGACCGACCGGTCACTGACAACCCCAACTGTCAGAATCTTACTGTTGGCCAGTCGACCGGGCGGTCGACCGACAAGCTATTCTGGGCCTGTTCTGGACCCCAACGTCTATATTCTGGATCCCTTGTAAATTATGGGTTCCTTTGGCTAGTCAACCACCTCTGAACCAACAGAAGTCCAGATTCAATCCATCTCTGCAGTCCCTGTTGGACTAGTTGCCAAGTTAATACGCCTACCTCTGGCAGCGGATCTGAAGTTTAGTGTGTCTTAGTTTATCATCTTCAGTTTATCACCTCTGAATAGACGGGTCCCTGAAATCGGGTTCACCTCTACTTTGTCATCATGTCCAGATCATCACCTCTGAATGACAAAATTTTGACCAATCATGTCTAGTTTGTCACTGTTAACTGGCAAATCCTAGGCCTTATTTGTCTTAGTTCAGTAGGAACTATCATAGGTTGTGGTATCTAATTTATCAACCTATTCACAAATCTGATGGTCTTTATTCTGTTATGTTAATATTTACCTCTGAACAGTAAAGATCGTCAAGCTCACTCTTTTCTATCCTCATCTGAACATGATTCGAGTCGAGTCATTTTTTAAATTTATAACTAATTTCATCGGTTCATCACCTATGTCTAGATTAGTTATATCATTATTTTTTCTTTTTGAGGATTGTAGTACAACTTGAAAGTAAGAATTGCTAACGCAGAAGATAAAACAAGTTGGAAGCACAACTGAGGAGTAAAATAAAATTACTTTTTATTGATTCAAAAAGGGGAATACATGGATTACAAGCTACATGGGTGCTTCATAAGACTTGATCCGTTCTTCAAGGATGGCCAACCTGTCTTCCTCTCCTCAGCAGCTCTGATGAATGCTTGTGATCTCAACTCGGCCTCATTAAAGTTCGCTGTATGGGACAGACGAGCCTCAATTTCAGCTAAAGTTGCCCTCTGGCTAGCTCCTGTTGCAGGACTTCATCATTCTGGGCTTTGAGCTGCTCTAGCCGAGTGATCTCCTCAAGACGCACCTGTTCAGCCTTGGACAGAAGAAGATTGGCTCTCTTGATCATCTCTTTGGCCTTCTCAATCTTATCCTCAGCGTGGGGAAGAGCACTATTAGAAACATCTATGACATCTTCAATTTTTACTTTCCTTGTCTCCAAGGACTTTAAATCTGAAGATATTGCCTTAACTGCTTCCTGTGCTGCAAGATGAGCTTCACGCATTTGAGCAGCAAGGCGTTCAAGTTGTTCATTAACTGAGGAGTCCAAATCTGAATTGCTGAGGTAACGCCACTCGCCCACGTCCCTCTCAAGCCTTCCTACCAGAAGCTCCAATGCGGCAGCCTGGTCATCCCTCCAAAATCTCGAATGCTGTCGATATTTCGAGAGAGGACCACCTTTAAAGCAGAAAATGAGGTGGTTGAGCCCTTTAAAACCAGAGCAACAGACCGCTTCAAGCTTTTATAAAAGCTATCAACCATCTCGGTCACAAATTCTTTCTCGGCTTTAACTACTCCCGGTGAGCGAGTAGTACCTGAAGACAAAGCTTCCACCGGTTTCACTGTCATAACAGTAGAGGAAATGACAGAAGCACGGGCTGGAGAAAGACGAGGGATCACCGGTGATCTAGGAGGAGTCCTCATTAAAACCAGTACACCAGCCACGATGGAAGTAGGGCTGGTGACTATCTCCGGAAGAACTGGCTCAACAACCAGTTTCGGAGACGTAGGGCTAGTAATTATCTTCAGCCCAGCGGCTGTCAGGATAGGTAGCGTCAAAGAAACTATTGGCATCTCACCTACCGATGCAATCGGGAGCGAGATTGGTTCTGTAACCACAATCTCCTCAGCCTCTTAACTCCACCGGTAGGCTCAGGCCGATAAGAGGGCAGGTCGTGATACAAGATATCCAACTCGGCAACGTCCGTTATGGCTGAAGTACTTGCGTCACCCCTGATTCCCTCAAGAAGATCAGCTGGTACCCTTGAAGTCGATGCACCCATAGGCGGAACACCTGTGAAAAGACTTTGTTGAAACTAGGCATAACGAATATCAGGAGAGGATTGCCTACAAGAGATCAAAGTATTACCAAGAGGAGATATCGCCTCAACTGCCTCAGCAACAGTCTTTCTCTGGACTTCCTCGACGGCAACGCTAATTCTGCCGGGCTCCATAGAAAAGGCTTTGGCAGATGCAGGAGGGACGTCCGGCTCACCCTCGCTCGCCGAAGCCTCTGTGGTCCATCTTATAGAGCTCGAGGCCATTGGACTCTCTTTCGAGGTCCCAGCACCCGAAGGACCGACATCAGCCGCGTCACCTCCGGAATCTTCTGAGACGACGAAGTAGCTAGCTTTGTCACCTTCCTTATAAGTAAATAGGGGATCATAATAATCCCCCTGTTCTCCTGCAGCCTCGGCTCCTGGTTCTCTTGCAGCCTCGGTTCCTGAATCATAGGATAAACAAATGAGCTGTGCGAAATATATAAGTACATGTCAAAAAGAAAAATGAGTGAAACTGGTCTTACCCAAGCTGAGAACAGCTTTATCAGTCGTCTGCTTTTGCGCCGATAGTTTAATAACTAACGGGGCAAGAGGAGGCACTGCAGCTGATTCGCCCTCTGCAATAATGGTGAGAGTGTAGCGACGAGGCCTCTTCACCACCTCTTTCTACGGGATCCACCTTGTCGCTTTCGTTTGAAGTGGACGTCGGGATCTTCTTCCTCCACCTCTTCCACCTCCACGGCTTCCATAGGGGTTGTGCCTACCCCACCGGTAGCATCTGGTGGAACCTCAGCGCCTGCATCTCCTTCAAAGTGGGGACTTTCCGCGTCTGAAGCCTCACTGTCGGCAGTGGCGACAAACTCCGTGAGGCCTGGCACCCGGACCCTTTTGCCCCCTCACCCTTCTCGGTGACTTTCCGCTTCAGCCGTTGAGAAATCAACTTCACGCCAAAAGAGTTAATAGAAATCCGGTTGGCGTGGAGTTTGAAGTTCTATACCACTGACAGAACCCCAAAGTCGTTAGCAGGTTTGGGGTCCTCAACGGCATGCACAGCCGTGCCTCAGTACAGCCAGCGATGAAGAACCGCCAGGCGCGAGCACTGTCAATAAGGCTTCCCATGAAGGCCAGGCTGGTGTTCGGATTACCAACATAAAGTTGGTCATACCCGAACTGACGAGCAAATCGACTCGGGATATAAGGCTCCAAATAGCAGGTATCCCCGCTCCTGTACGCCAGATGAGATGGCCGGATGCTAACCAGCCATTCGAAGATCCCCCGGCTCAGCGACGTCTTCTTATCTCCCACATCCTTGAATTCTTCGCCATAGCCCGCATCGCGAATGTAGGGGAAGCATCGGAAGAGACTCTAGACGTCGTACCGACACAGCAGCTTGCGGACCGCAGCCACATAAGTCCGTAACCATGAAGATCCCTCAAATCGGCGGAGAAGCGCTATTCGAACACCTTCTGGAGGTTCTTCACCAGCTTGAATAATAGCTGGGCAGTGTAGAGCGAACCATGCCATCAAATAGGTGTATGGCAAGCCGATCTTGGGGTTTGGTCCGTCACGGGGCAAGATAGTGCCCGTTCCCCTTTTCGTCGTTGGTGGTCTGCAGAAAGCCTCCGTAATACACGAAGGCCCCGCTGAATACAACACACCATTGTCGGGAGAAGTCCAAGGGAACGACCTAGAACTAGACGAACGGCCGACAATAAGACAGTCGGAAGAATGACGTCGCTAGAAGGAGATGGCTCCACACATCTCTTCAACCAAACCGATAAAAATTCGGCCAAAAGTGCTTTCCGGGACATCGGTCGACGGGCCTGATGATGGAAACTCCTGAGAATGTCACCCTTCTCATATATACCATCATCATCTTCCAAGACCATATCTCCCTGAGAATGTTCTTGCATCCTCCAGAAAATGTCTTCATCTGTAACCCCGCAGTGAGCCGCTTCAGGAGCATCTTTCAGGTTGGGGAACAGATAATTCCCCCAGCTCTTCGAACTTCTCGAAGCTCCCTTATGGCTCCCATGCATACTCGAGCAGATATAAAAGTGGCACATCAATTCTCGGTAGGTCTCAAACAGGGCGGGGTCCTGCTTCTCTAAAAGTGCCAATTCAGCTTCATATAGGAAGTATTCTTCATAGGGGAGAGACCCAAGTGGTAGAGCAGAGACTTCCCACATCTCGTGCAAAGGCCATACCCAGATCGCCTACAGGGGTAAAGAAAGTCCCCGTAGCAGGGCAGTATAATTCAAAGATGGCGTAGAAATTCGCTACGCTCATCTGAATACCCTAGCAGGTTGCTCTGACAGCCTCATAAAGTCCCAGCCTCCTTAAATCTTCCTCAAAGTGGGCCAAGACATATGGGGTCAAATCCCTCCACCAGGCCTTGGAGGATGAATCCAGCCTAGGGTCCTGAAATCAGTTGCTGGATAGTTGTCGTAGACTTTGAAGAACTGATTTCCAAAGGTTTGAGCCATAGCGGGATTTTCCCCCACCGGGATGTCTTGGAGAACGTTTTCAGGATGAAGACCCAATATGCAGCGAGGAGGACCTGCCCTCGTATAACCAGAAGACGTAGCTATCAATTTACCCACATGAACGGAGTCAGTGGTCCGAGTTACTTGCCATTTCATCTTCCGAGACCTTGTCACACACTGAAAGAAAGACAGCGGGAAATGACGCTTGCTAGACGGAGGTAATACTTCTCGCCATCCAGATGGAAGATCCACTGCCTTCCCCGGCCAGCAGCTGATGATCGGTGTAAAGCGCCGCATCCCCAAACATGAAGTTGGGCTTTTGGTAAATTTTTCGGTCACAATCCTCAAGGGGGCAGTAGTTAAGATGCTCCTCATGGTACGCTGATCTCCGACGTAGATCAAGGCATCCCGGCCAAGAGCGCTCCGCTCGCTGAATAATGAGGCTTGTCCTTGGAATTGCAGGCTAACATTGCCATCCAGTCCCCTGGCTGTTCCAAAGAGGCTGTTCAAAGGTCCCGGAGTATAGCGTACTGCAAAGTAAGAAGAAACTATTTAGTCCATTAGCCAAAGTAAAAAGAAAATTGCTAAGGCATAGCTTCGCTCTAGTCTAGCATTAGCTTCGTCTTGAGGCTCAGCTCCACATCCTGCACGAAGGCAGAGTGCAGAAAATCTCCTAGTGTTAGCTTCGCTCCGGAAGCTTAGCTTCGCATTCTGTCGTTGAACAGAATGTGAAAAAGCCCCAAGGGCTAACTTCGCTGGAAAGGCACTTGTGCTTAAAACTGTTCAAAGGACTTTAAAGTCCTCTTCCCAGCTACGCCTCTAGAGCTAGCTTCGCATCCTGTCATTTGACAGAATGTGAACCGCCCTAAGGGCTAGCTTCACATAGAAGCTGAGAGAAGAAACCATTGATTTTTAAATTTCAAGTTGAGAAATTAAGGTCGGCAAAGTTAAATTAAGGGAGAGTGACTCCCTGAGATCACTGGATCATGGTGAATCACTCCGGATTCACCATGAAATAGCCAGTAAATGGCTTCGAAAAGAGAGAAAAAATATCTAAAAAAAGGGGAAAAAATCCCTACCTGCAATGGGGCGTTCGATAACCGGAGAAGGAGAGGGCGCCTCCGTAGCAGAGGTCGCTGCCTCTTTGCCTGCTCATCTTTTGGGAGCCATGAAGAACTAAAGAGTTCTGAAAATCCGACTGAGGAAGAAGAAGAGAGAGGGAGTTTTGCTTTCTGAAAATTTGATTTTAAGAGAAGGTAATCTTCTCTTTCAGCCTATTGGGCTTTTATAGACATAAAAATGTCTAACTTCGCCTCCTCAAAAGGAGCGCAGGCGGTCGTTTCAAATTAATTTGAAACGGCGCCTAAGCGCCTTCCCCGAGAAGCCTTGCTTCAGCCCCGCCAAGGGCTAGCTCCGCTGCGAGTGCAACGTTGACTTCGTGCGACGCTTGATTAACTTCGCGAAAAGCTCATATTTAGCTTCGCGAAAATTTCGTGCTAGCTCCGCTCGAAGCTCGTCCCTGACTTAGCTCGAAATCTGTCTTCAGCTTCGCGGGAAGTTTAGCTCCGCTAATAGCTTTTCTTTCCTCCTCAGGAAAAGGCTTACCTAAGCCAGTCCCTTCCAGTTGCTTTCGAAATTCAAAGTGAAAAGAAGGTGAAGAAAAGTAGACGAGCAAAAAGTAAAATTTTTATTGATTCAAAAGGGAAGATACATTGGTACATTAAGATTATCTTTCATACAACAGAATCATTGCTCTGATCCTATCAACTTTTAGGGTGATAAACCATCCCAACTGGACACGAAAGGTCTTCCTCCCGCACAAGGCCGTAGTCCTTCGTTTAATGGCAGATATTGCCATCAAGGAGTTGGATCTTCTTTGATCAAAATTGGCAAGGGATTGGTTGCCATCAGAAAGCTGGATCTTCCTTAATCAAAATTGGCAAAGAAAGGATCCGAGACCTTACTGGTGACGTCCGCTTTTCCGAAGTGGATCATCTCGGATAAGCGACTATCAGCCCCTTCCCGAAGTGGATCATCTTGGATAAGCGACCGCCGGCCTCTTCTTGTAACGCGCATTAGCTGCTCCAGTATGTTCCTTCTGCTTATGATCAAAACTTCAACTTGAAAGTCAAGAGGCATACTTCTATTCTCCTTCATCAAGACGAAAAAAGTGGGCGCACCGTATACTGCAATGCAAATGAAGATGAGTTAGCATTAAGTAAAGAGAAAAAAATGTTGAATCAGAGTTTTGTTCTCTAAGCGACGTTAATCTAAGACCCAGCCCTGTTATGCACTGAGGATAGACTTCAGATAAGCAGAGGGTAGCCTTGCTTACATGGCAAACCGGCCTAGCAAAAGCCAAGTCTTAGCTCCGCCTAGACAGCTAGGCCAGACAAGCCTTAAAAATGTCAAGTCCCAGCCTCACCTATATGGCTAGGTTAGACTGGCCCGGAAGGGCGCAGTCTTAACCCTACCTATATGGGAAGACTGGCTCAACTTTGAAGAGGCCAAGTCCCAAACCTCGCCATATGGCAGATTTAATAGATCTAAGCAGGAACTTCGCATGGAAAGATCCCTTGCCTGATCAGGCAAGAATGCTAGCTTCGCCGGGAAGCTTGAAAATAGGGTCGAAACCCTTTTCCGAAAGCCAAATGCAGAGATCAAGGGAATTCAATCCCTAAGATAGCTGATAAAGCTAAGAAAATTAAGGGAGATAAACTCCCTAAAGTCACTGGATGGCCGAGCCTCACCAGTTCTTGATCAGGTAATAATTAGAGTGAGAGTTCTCACTACTTCAGGGACCTCAGTCTCCTTGCTTAAGCAATGAGGAGGGGTCATAAACAAACCTCCTAGAAAGAGAGGAGTATGTTTCTCTGAGAAGGACTATAAGAGTCCTATTTATAGGTCTCATGGCCTGACTACGCCGCTACCACTTCAAGCTTGAGAGCGCGGGCAAAATTAAAGCATTCAAATCTTGACCTTGAGAAAGGGAATAATCTCCCTCGGGAATACACATGAAGTTATTTGAACTTCGGAAAAGAAAATAATCTCCCTCGTAAATGCAAGGGGAGTTATTCAAACCTTGAAAAAGGATGCAATTCCTCTCGTAATTCGCAAAAGCGGTTAGCCTCGGGAACGGAACGTCGCTCCATCACAGCGAGCACAAGGCTAATGCTTATATTCCAATTCGATTAGAAACGAAGCTACTTCAGGGAGCCCAAAGGCGAAGCTACCCAGAAGCACGAAGCTACTCAGAAGCGCGAAGCTACACGGAAGCGGATTGTTGCAATTCCCCAGCGAGCCTATTTCAGCCCGAAAGTGGGGCCAAGGTGACGTCCACATTCATATACCATCAATCAAAGTAGTTCAAAGTATTTTGAAATCTGAACCATTCCATTACAGATTCACGAAAACTTTGAAGGGGGTCTTGTTGACACTCGAAAAAAGCAGAACTCCCGCATTCATCTCCAACCGGTGAGAACGGCGTCTAACTTATCGACATCTACAAAAGATAAATCGAAGACAAGCTGATGACCAGAGACAAGGCAGCAACATGGACATTACTAATCCAGTAAAGCAGATAGTAAGCCACAGTTGCCTTTTGGAGAGACCCAAGCAGGTCTAAGATGCTAAGTTAGCTCAATACTTAGCCTGGCATAAGCCCAAGGTAAGCTTCATAGCTCCGCAAGGAACTAACAGCTTCGCCTAAGCTTGGTTGGTAGCCTCGCTTTGAGGCTAACTATTAGCTCCGCCTGAAGCTTCCCATTTAGCCCCGCTAGAGGCTGATCCAAGAGCTTCGCGCCAGAATCCTTATCCCTGGCTAGTTTAGCACCGCTATGGGCCGGGTCATAGCTCCGCCATGAACTGAGTCTTAGCTTCGCACGAGGCCCTGAAGGAAACTTCGCCTGAAGCTATGAGCTAAGTCTTAGCTTCGCGTGATCTAGCTTCACATGATCTAGCTCCGCAGTGAGCTTTGCCAGCTCATCAAATTGACCGTTTTAAAATCCCACAAGGGATTAATGGGTGAACCCCACTAATTTAGTGGGATTAACGCCACTTTAAGTGGGCGGTTACACCCGCCCACTTCGTCCCACATTAAGTGGAGACAATTAAGTCATAAATGACGAGGGCGTTCGCACGGACCCTCCAGCTTCTCCAGAAGCTCGCAAAGATCTTCGCGACAAGGCCATTTGCGAGCTTCGTGCGAAGCTAATGACTGATTCAGTTTTGCTGAATTCAAGGGTCGGTTATACCCCACTTTTGACTATATAAATAGTTCCTTACTGAACACAAAGAAGAGGGGGATAGACAGAGAGGAGATTGGCTAAAAGAAAGAGCAGAATTCCTAGCAAAATGGCTATATCTTCTGTTCTCCGATTCTCCAAACCAAGCGAGAAGGGAGTCTTATTAGGAGGCATTTCGATCACCTGATCAACTGCATCGTCAAAGGGATGAAGTGATCGCGCGCTGATTAGATTCCTACTGGCACATTTTTCCAGAAATCTCAGAGGAGTTCTACTTGTAATTCTTTCTTTTATTACTTGTAATTTCGCTCCTCTACCCTTTTTATAAGTTTTTCCCGAACCAAGTTTTTCAAAGGAAAACAGACTATCTTGTTGCGCGCCTAGTCCCAATCTCTCTTCGGGATACAATTGAACACCCGAGCTCGAATCCATCGTAGTCTCCGATTGTTCCACAACTATCGCTTTTGAAGCCGAGGATAACTGCAATCCACCAACTGTAACCTCTGAATTCCGCAACATATATACATTGCCGACACGTTCGGCTTAAAACGTAACAAACCCTTCTCTTTGTAGGACTCCAAGAGAGATGAGAATGTACCTTGATTCGGGAACATGACGAACGCCTTGAAGAGTAGTGATGCATCCATCATGAGGCTGAAACTGGATTGTTCTTTCGCCAATCATCTTGCTTGTAGTAAATTTTCCATGAAGACTTCTCCCCTTGAACTGAAGTGTATGAAGAGAACATCTTCCTATTAGAACTGATATGCTGTGAACATCCAGAATCTATGACCCATCTATCTTTGTTACCAACTGGTCTGTCTGTAACAGATAGAATGTCGTACTGTTCTTCATCTCCCTCAACCAGTTCAGTGATATTAGCATCTGGTTGTTTCTTCTTTCGAAGCCAACACTCAGATCTAATGTGCCCCTTCTTATGGCAATAGTTGAACGCCAAGTTCTTGTGTTTTGAGTTACCCGTGGAACTTCCATTATCTAGAATCATTATGATAAGACTCACCCGTCAACTGGGTGTCAATTTTGCCTTTGTTGAGCAGATGCTGCTTAACCTCATTGATCTTGATTGTTGACTTGCCTCTATAGATGATAGCTTCCCTAAAGCTCTTATATGAGGAAGATAAAGAGCACAGTAATAGAAGTGCTTGCTCCTCATCTTCTATCTTAACCTCTATCTTACCTAGATCATTGATAATAGAGGAAAATTCTGTAATGTAAGACTTGATAGGTGTACCTTCATGCATGCAGAAAAGAAAGAGACGCTGCTTCAGAATCAATCGTTTCGCCACTGAAGTCGCTCCCACAACGAGGATGCTATTTTCTTCATAGAAAACTCCTCTAACACTTCGTCTGCCAAGTAAAGCTGAATAGCTGTCAAGGCTTTCTCATCCAACTCTTGCCAAGTTTCTTCCTTTATGTTTTGAGGCTTTTTCTCCCTCCCGAGTAGTGCTTTCTTCAACCCGCTCTGGGTAAGGATGGTGTTCATCCTAATCTGTTCACCTGCTGAAATTGATGACACCATCGAACTTCTGAATATCGAACTTGGTCGCAGACATCTTCAAGTTACCTTGCTCTAATACCAATTGTTGTGATTTCAAGAGAGGTCGCCCTCACGACCGGATCGATGGGGCGACGCAGCGGATACAAATCACAAGATCTACTAAAGCAACTTGAAGAAGAGAAGAAGATGAAGAAGATATTTCAAAGTAGATAGAAAGCCAACACACAAATATAACATGGTTCTACCGATCAAACAGATCGTTTGTACTTCCACGGGAGAAGGAGGAGAAATTTTATTAAAACTTTGGGGAGTATAATAAAAATGAGTTACACCTCACGCTGAGAAGTTACAAGCCATTGATGGCCGCCAAGAACAATGAACCCTTGTGGTTAAGCTTCTCTCACGAATTTCTCACCTAGATGAATTACACCCTTAAGAATTACAAATTCATAGGATTCTCTTGGAATACATTGAAGACCACCCCTAAGGGGTTATTTATAGACCATAGAACTCTCCTAGTTTTAAACAAACTCCTTCAAGAATCCAACTCAGACTCAAAACACCTTCAATCAGAATAAAGAAAACTTGAATCCAACTCGGACTCAAAGCAGATCTAGGAAAGAATACTGCCAAATCCGACATTAATCAACCTTCACGACGTATTCACGTCATAATCCTAAAATGTGGCAAATGGAACGGCGTGGGCCGCAACAACAAGTGTCAGGACATGTAATAGCTTTAGAAATTCAGAATCCACACCCAGTCGGTGATGATGACTTTCTTACAAGAGCGCCTTTCTTTGTGGAGACTTCAATGCATCCTTGCTTGGTCTCGAACACTTAACGCCACCTGGACCTTAGCATGACCTGCTTCAATGGGACCACTATCCCCAGCTTCATCGGCTCTTTTAAGAAATTGAAGTACTTAAACTTGTCACGAGTTGGTTTCACGGGGATCATACCTCCTGATCTTGGTAACCTTCTACCCTCCGCTATCTCGATCTTTTCAATCCTTTAATCTCCTTGGTGATCTACGCATGGTTAGTGCTGCATGGCTTTCCAATATTTCCTCTTTACCTTGACATGTTGTGTGAATCTAACCGCATGCCTCTTGGAATCAATGCACAATCTCTTCCCACTATAAACTTTACCTCTCCCCTCTATCTTGATCTGTCCTCTAACAGTTTCATGTATACTTCCATACCTCAGTTTTGTATGATATAAATAGGAAACCTCAAATATCTTGATCTCACCATGAGCAAACTTGGGGAAATGTTTCAGTTTCTATCTGGAATATGACTTCACTTGAGTACCTTTACCTTTCTGGTACTAGTTTAGTGGGTCTACCAAGAACATTGGGCAATCTCTGCAAGTTGCAAGTATTGGATTTTTCATATGCAGTGCCAAGAGATAACTTTACATGAAGAAGTTCTATTTGGCTGCATAAATAACAGCCTCGAGGAATTATATCTCACGAGCAACAGAATCTATCTGGCCATATACTGGGTTTCTTGATCTTTCCTCAAATTTCCTCTACAGTGACATCCCCGCATCGGAGACTTTCTTCTTTAGAAGAATTAACTCTTTTAAGAAAATACATTATATGGGACTATTCCCGAAGGTCTTGGGCAGCTCACAGAACTTGTTACTTTAAATCTCAGCTACAACTCTCTTGTCACTGTCTCTCAGAAGTGCATTTTTCCACCACAGAGAGATTGCAAAGTTTGATCCTAACGAAATGTTATTTGCATTTAAATCTAAGCGCTGATTGGATTCCAACTTTCCAACTTTAAATCACCCGCTTGGATTATTGCCGCTTGGGGCCCTAGTTCCCTTCATTGTTAAATAATCAAGTGAGTCTTTATTAGCTAGACATGACCTCCGCAGGAATAACAGATTTCATGCCGGACTGGTTTTGGAATATTTCTTCTCATATAAACCTGATACATATATCCCCAATAATGACATCAGATGTAAAATTCCAAGATCAGTAAAATTCCCAGATAGTGTGCCCGTGTTTGAGTTCCAATTTCTTCGAAGGCCAAGTACCGGACTTCCCATCAAATGTTGACGCACTGTTTCTTTCAGATAATTTGGTTTCAGGACCTCTTCCTTCCAGCTTCCTCAAGAAGATGACTAATTTGACTTATATCTCAATTTCAAGAAACAATTTAATTGGTACTATTCTGTTTTCTTTATACAAGTTAAAGAATCTGAGGGGCCTAGATCTCTCAAACAATCAATTGTCAGGGGATATCCCAAATTGCCGGGATCAGTCTTCAAACATAGAGTACCTGAACCTCGCTCACAATGACCTCACTTGTTATCTTCCGAGGTCCATTTCCTTTTTGGTTGCCCTCTTATTGTTGGACTTGAGCTAAAATGGTATTTCTAGACTGCCCCGAGATATTTTGGAGATTGAATATTTTACACTCTTGATATCTTGATCTCAGTCACAATAAGTTGATAGGGCTCATACCATCTTGTCTAGGTACAAGTTTACCGAGGCTTGGAATTCTTAGCTTGCGTGGAATGAGTTTGTTGGCAATATACCATCAGAATTATCTAACCTTCAGTTTCTACATGTCTTAGACCTCTCATATAATAATTTGTCTGGAGATATACCTCGGTATTTGTGAACTTCAGTGCCTTGGCAGTGGAACCTGATCCCTGGTTCTTTGCAGAAAATTACAATGCCTTTTCATTGCTTGGTATGGTGAGGAACACTTTGGTGACTGCAAAGAAAGGGAAGATACTTCGAGTGTGGAAAATTGCTCAGTCCTAAATCTTATGGAATTCTCAATCAGCAGTCTGTCCAGCTCAGATCCCTCTGGAGTTAACAGATCTTTCTGGTTTGCAAATCCTAAATCTGTCGGGAAATCACTTAACTGTGGAGATATATTCGAGAAGTTTGGTGAGCTAAAATTGCTCGAGTCCCTCTCCAGAAATGAGCTTGTGGTCTCAATTCCTTCAAGCTTGGTTCAGTTAAATTTCCTAAGCCAGTTGAACTTGTCCTTGTTTGGAAGAATGCCTTCTGGAGGTCAGCTGCAAACTTTCACGGACCCTTCCATTATTGCAGGAAATGATGGTCTCTGTGGATATCCTTTGAGTTTAATGTGCGGAGTTAATAACCGAACAAAGCTCCAAGTGGTAGTAAGGAGGTCAAGAATCAAGAATATGAAGGCACAAGTGTTGGGTGTTCAAAAAGAAGTGGTGGTATGCCTATTTTCAATTAATAGATATCATGTGGCATAGTAGTATACGTGGCTTTTGCAATAAATGTACGCCGACTGTAACGGTCCCAGTTAAAAATTTTCATTTGATTACAATCATCACAGATTATCCAAGCGTGGGACCCATCAAGATACAATACTTCCATTCTACTAACATCAGAATGCTCTATACTTTACATCAATCTCCGCTCTGATACCAACTGTAACGGTCCCAGTTAAAAATTTCCATTTGATTACAATCATCACAGATTATCCAAGCGTGGGACCCATCAAGTTAATGACCAGAGCAAGTAATAACAACTCCCACCGAGCATTGGAGCAATTTCAGAAAATGAAACCGCCTGTATTTGAAGGGCAGGTGGACCCCTTACAAGCTGAAGCATGGCTTCTCCAGATAGAGAAGATCCTAGATGTAATGAACTGCACCGATGAGCAAAGGGTATCTTTCTCTTCCTTTATGTTTCAAAAGGAAGCAGAATATTGGTGGAGGGCGGTAAAGCATAGTGTGAAAAGTATAAGAGAATCAATTACTTGGAAATTTTTAGTGAACAAATTCACTGAAAAATATATCCCTGAGACGGTCAGAGACAAGATGGCGTCAGAATTCTTGGAATTACGTCAAGGTCTGATGAATGTGTCTCAATATGATCAGAGGTTCACTCAATTATTCAGGTATGCTGATGCCTTGGTAAAAAGTGAAGCAGAAAGGACGAAGAGGTTCGTGAAGGGCATAAGATCAGAAATTCGAGGCAGATGATTCCTTTGCAACTGAAGAATTATCTCCACGCTGTGGAAAGAGCTCTGGAAGTAGAAATGGATATGCAAGAGGGTTATGAAGGCTGGGTGAAGGAAATCCCCAACTCAAATCGCCCCCGATATCAAGGACCATCAATGTCGGTGGCATCAGGATCCACCAGAAATAAAAGATTTGGGTTTAATACCACTCTTCAAAGAGGAGGAGGAGCCAGAGGCAGAGGAACATGGTTGAGGAATAGAGACACTTTCTCAAAAGCACAAGCTACCTCTGTGTCCCACCCCAGAATCTCGGAGACCCCTTGGTGGAAGAAGTATAGAGCATTCTGATGTTAGTAGAATGGAAATATTGTATCTTGATGGGTCCCACGCTTGGATAATCTGTGATGATTGTAATCAAATGAAAAATTTTAACTGGGACCGTTACACCGACTGCTTGGAAGTTAAAAGGAACAAACGAGGTAAGAGTTCTGTGAGTTTATTGTCTATATACAAATAAAAATATGTATGAAAGTGTGTTAAAAACCCTTGATCGTGGTTTCTGAGCAAGGCTGCATGCAAGGTTTGTATATTATCAATACTGTGGTGTATAGTGCATGGGTGTATTTGCATCACCTGTTATCTTACTATGGTATGCATATTGATCAAGTTCCCCATCCTTCTTAAGGCTTGTTTACAATATATGTTTTGTTAATCCGTACACCAATTGGCATGATGTAATTTTAGCGTTTAGTTTTGACTTAAGTGGGCTTCAGTCAATTAGTTTTGATGACTAACAAACCATAATGCTACTAATATTCCATGGTTTAAGTGTTGGAAACAGGCTACAATGTCAAATCAAGTAAGGAGGTTAGCTGGACCAGCAAGCTCCAAGCATCATAAAAAGAAAATCCAAATTAGAGGAGCGAATGCTAAAGAAGGACTTCGTGACAAAGGATCAGTATTTCAAGTTTTCATTAAGCTCTATTTGAGTGAGCTTAAAAGGTAATGCTCAAACTCTTTGATTTGGTCTTGTTTCTTAAACATTCATTCTTGCATTACTCGGTTTAAATCTTTAGAATTGCGTATGAACTCTTCTATGAAGTTTGGTTCTGGCCATGTACCCATTTGTTTTGTTTCTAATTGACTAAGTAGTCAACCAGACTATTGATTCTCAGGCTAAGTCCAGTTGGTTCTGTCGGCTGATTTATTGTTGTTGCTTTCCTTATATTGCTCATTGGCCAGTCGATCTACCAATCACGCGATTCTTTTAGAGCTAGTTATCTTGTAAGTCAACTATTGCCATTTTTTAATTTTTTGAATGAGTTGAAAATCTACTCTATTTTGGTGTGGTATGATCATATCTTTTGCATCAGAAATGTGCACATTTTGTTTCTTTGCGTACACATTTGGTCAATTTAAATCTTAATATCTTAACAAACATGAATTTGTTCATATCTTTTCATATCTTAATCATTTTGGTAGGAGAGAATTAGTTTCGAAAAGTTTTGATCCCTCTCTTTACTTTTTTTCACATTTTCTAAAAGAGATTTTGTGCACATGTTCAGTTATTTTGTTTCTTCGATTAGTCAAACAAAATTTCTTTTGTATTTGAAAATTATTCAAATATCTTGGCTAATATTGACTTGGGAACAAAATTGGTTTCCCCTCCCACTTGCCTTGGTCACACAAAATTTTGTTTCTTCTCGGAAGGAATTTGAATTATTTGGCATATTTAATTTTGTGTTCATGAGGCAAATTATTGATTGATAGAAGAGAATAATCTTGTCTCGGCAACTCTACATTTATATAAAATTGGATTTATAATGTAATAATTTCATTAGCTTCATGATATATACATATATAATTTGAATTATTTGGCATATTTAATTTTGTGCACATGAGTCAAATTATTGATTGATACAACCTGTTGTGCTCGCCGGAGAAATCCCAACAACATGCCAATCGCCAAGATCAGCGTAACACGGCGTCAATCACGAACTAATTAACACCGACACAAATACAAAGAGAGAAAGCGAGAACAAACATTTAACGAGGTTTGACAACTTGTCTATGTTCTCGTGACAGAAGAGAGAAGATTAAGATAACAACAGAGTTACAATAACAAGGGTTACAAAGTGATCTGAAGATCTAACTAGAGAAAACTACGCACTAGGTCGTAAAAATCTCACAAACAAACTAAACCTAGAACTCTCAATACAATTGTGAAGCAATCAATTTCAATTTTGGGTGCAGAGACCCTCTTTATATAGCGGGAGAAACAACCAATAGAAAAAAAAACCTAAATTCGGATTGAAATCCGATCAAAACTGTCACGCCCCGCTTCCAAAATACGCTGGAGCGGAGACGCGACACGAGTCGGCGACACATATACGCAAAGAAAATACCTCACGTATATGCGCTAAGCCTTAAGTAACCCGAAACAAGCTATAAATTTATACTATATAATGAGTCAACGATCACTGCAATAATACATATAAGCATCCACGCATGATATCATATGAATAAAGAACTGGAATAACAAATGAATCTGATATAACAAGAATCAGGAAATAATATGAAGACAAGAAAGATAAGAATACTGGAATCGAATAGGGAGAAGCTCCAGCTCTTCGCGTAGCGTACGGTCTCAACGAACACCTGAACAATAGCAACAAAGCGTCCAATATCGGAACGTGCAAATCTAGGGTCGTCAGAAAGCGACCTGGTGAGTGTGTAAGAGGACTGCTCGTGCATATAAACAATGTGCATAGAATAATAACAAGATAAATTGCAAACATAAGATAACTAAATAACATGATAAACAAACAACTGAATAACAATAACATGAATAAGCGTGCAGATAAAAGACAAGTAAAAACAACTGTAACAAACAACTGATATCATGATGACAGGGAACAACTAATGTCTAGATGTGTAACCTAGCATGTCACTAGTCTGGTATACAAATCTGGTCTTACGTACAAACATATGTCTATCATAGTACGTCAGGTGATATAGTCAGTCACAATATGCTATAAACAATTTATTATCATTTATTATGTCAGCGAACACCAATTGCCACATGCAGTAGACGCATCCCATACTACGCCTACTACACGTGTCAATCGATATCCTAAATTTATTGAAATTAATAGAAGAGACATTGTCCATGCTTTAGGTGGGTCCCGTACATATCCGGGACCACGGCCTCAGTTTCCTGGCGCTGAACCAGGCCGTACCGCTAGGTACTCGGTAACAGTAACAGTAATCTCACTGTGAAAACAGTGGAACAATAACAATACAGATGGGATGTCAGTCATCCCCCGGGAACCCTGTAGTGGAACCCTCAGTCGGCTGCGCAACCTGTATCCTTGGTCCACCCAAAATACAGACGCTGTCTCCTCCATCAATTTTCCCATTCCGGTGTAAGTCAATTACTTTATTATTGAATTCAGTAAAAACAATCATTCTCATGTTACTTATAACACTGGGACGATGCGGTGACAGTAACGATAACAGTACAGTAACAGTCAGTAATCGTATACACGGTGAATAATATCAATAACAGTGAACAGTAACAGTAGCCGTGTATACGATGAATAATAGGACTGTACAGGGTGTTACGGTCAAACAATCTTGTCCGAGTAACTTTCAGTAACATGAATTCATACAATAACGAATTCAGATACTGCTCAATGAACAGTCTAATATAGAACCGGTCAATATCTCATATCCATCTGCACTAAAATACAATAGTAACTAATCTATCAACCAACAGTCTCTATACAATCATCGTGAACATCAAGTATCAATCCGTATCACTAATCTGGTACAATAAACCACCGTCTCAATATATCAATAATCAGTGATCAGTTCTCTCACCCCATCCATCAACTCTGATCCTCACGTCATCAATATATTCACATCTCAATAACTGAAATAACCAATGTTCTGACACATCTATTCAGATCTCCACACTCCAGTCTGATAAAGGTCATCACACACTCTCACTTCTATCAAGGTCAAACATAAGGTCCCAAAATTCGGTAACATATCAGATATATATTTAAGACCTATCAGGTCAGTTGATTCAATCAATACCTATTCCTCAAATCCGATCCATCCACCTATAGCCAAGACCATAACTAAATGGTAAAGTCCTCAATCCATAAGAATCTAAAACAACAGTCAGAAAAAGAGTTAGTCGACTAGGGGAGGAGCAAGTCGACTAGGTAGTGGGTTAGTCGACTAACAAATAGGATAAGTCGACTATACAAAGTAATAGTCGACTAATAAGGAAAGGCAAGTCGACTAGTATAAGTATTGGTCAGCAACAGAGGCTACATCACTTTCTGAACAAGCACCTAGTCGACTAAGGATATGACAAGTCGACTAATATAGGATATTAGTCGACTATAGAAAATGGAAAGTCGACTAATGCAGGTTACAATCAACAAACAGAGAGTCGACAACTTTCCTGAATGGTCACCAAGTCGACAATAGAGATATGGTAAGTCGACTAATAGGAGTATTAGTCGACTAATAAAGGGCAAGTCGACTAATAACCCTGCCTGTGAGTATGAACAAGGCTCTAAACAAATTCCTACAAATACCCAAAAATGGTGGATATTACACTCGTTATCATCAAGATATGTCACCAAACAATATGACTGAAAATTACTTCACATAGTATAGTTCTCTAACCTCTTTCAATGATCCATCAACCTCAAAATCAACATGTATATTCATTCTAGGACTTTTCACAGCTATATTAGTAACAAGGTCAAGTCTCGTCTACGGTATATCAATACTAGGCCTAAGCCAACAACGACAATCTACCAACACAGAAAATGGTCCTGATACAAGCTCCTATGAAATAGGTAATTAAAGTGAGCAATCATGGGTGTCTCATGAAGTAGTACAAGTAGCCAAACTGATAACATATAACAGAAGGCTGCATGAAATGATAAGTGTAATATGTAAATGCATACAGACAACGATAAATAAGGAAATGCACAAGAACGAACACTCACATGAAATGACGCGGTTTTGGAACCAAATCGCCATCTGGTCTTCACTGCACGAACCGGTAATGATCTACGGATCATCTCATGGATCGGTCTTCGAATCACCATCGTATCGGGTCCACAACGGCACGAGTCTAGATTGTGTCCGGGTCTTCGTCAACTGGTTCGGATCTCACCGAACGGATCCGAAGTACTGTAGCCATGCAACCAACACATGCAAATAAATATAAATACACGCTACAACGACATGTGCACACAGACACATACGTGTACACCCACGCACACATACATATACAAGTATACACATACATACTATATGCATACATACCCACACTTACATACATATTATATATTTGTATAAATAAACACGCATGATTAATTAATTAAGACATATATAAATAAAACACATTAATTAAGACCCACTTATTAATTACTAAACTAACACACACATAATTAAAGTACACATTCATGCATAATTACATGCATATACATGCATTCATTCATATATACACAACCCACTCACGCACACTCCAACACACATTAATATAATTTCCCAATTATTACAAGATTACCCCTTACACATTTAATAACTTTCACATATTTACATGTATACCCTACCTACATAATTCATTGCATGCATATATATTACCAACATACCCTACACATTTATTAAACTTCAACATTATTACACTTTTGTCACCACACAAATAAATATAGCACTAACCTCGAGCCGATTTGCGGCGCACCGATGGTGGCTCTGGCGGAGGTGTCAGGGGCCGCAGAGGATGTTGTTGGATAGAGAATATCACCTTGAAGGGCGTGGGTGCGTTCGCGCTCATCGACGGTGATCCACGGCGACTCACGGAGAGCCGGAAAAAGGCTCGGAAGAAGATGTCTCCCACACACATCTACACATGCAATTATTTAACACCCATGCATAAATTCATTAACACACTCACGCACTCAAGGCACCAACACACAAATGCACATATACATCTAATGCACTTAAAAATGGAAGGAGGACAGAGAGAGGAGAGATGCACTCACGGCTGGCATGCAAGGAGGAGCAAGGAAGATGGCCGACGGCGCGGAGCTCGGCAGATCTCGTAGACAACTCTGGTGGCTCAACGGAGGTCACGGAGGTGTCATGCTCCACTCCGGCGGTACCACGGGAATGAGAGCGAGGAGGAGGAAGCTCCGGGCTTGGATGGCTGTGGATGGGCTGCCACATGGGGTCTGGCTGCTGGCTGTTGCGCTGCTGAACAGAGGGGTTGCGGCCTGGTTTTTGAAGAGGCTGGGCGTGGGTTGGTAGTGCGGGTGTTGGGCGCTGCCGCATGGGCTGCTGGGTGGCCTGGTGCACTGTGGATGGGGTTAGGCGAGGGTGCAGTCGAGGGGAGTAGCCAGGTGTAGGGGAGGCCGGCTGTGCTGCTGTCGCGCGCTCGTGGAGGCCGGGAGGGGGCTCGGGGCTGCACGCGAGGAGGAAGCTGTTGGACGCTGCTGCTGCGGGTGGCTGTGCGTGGGGTGGTGATTCTGGCTGCGCGTGGAGATCGGCGAGCTGGTGGGAGCTTGGCCAATGGAGGGTGGGGCGTGGGTGTGCGGGGTGTTGGCCGCTGGATGAAAGAGGAGAAGGAGAGATTTGGATAGGGATTTGGTTAGTTTTTTTTTTTTAGATTAGTTAGTTTAGATTTGGATTTAGATATAATTTGTTTAGGCTTTGATTTGATAAGATAAGATTATATATATGGGTGTTAGATTAGGTAGGTGAGTTTCGGCTTTAGATAAACGGGTAATGGGTTTGGATCATCAATGGATTGGGTAATGGGGTAATGGGTCCGGTATAGGATTAGAAGTAGAGAAAAATACAGGGAAAGAAATGAAAGGAGAAGGAAAATTGCTTGATAATAACACACATGCCAAAATATAAATAATGATAGTAGTAGTAATAATAATGATGACATCTTACTACAATACCAAGTAAATAATTAATATTAATATAGATATTAATAACGAGTAATAATAAAGTCACATGATAATTAATGATTA
Source organism: Agave tequilana (assembly GCA_038442645.1). Taxonomy (NCBI): domain Eukaryota; kingdom Viridiplantae; phylum Streptophyta; class Magnoliopsida; order Asparagales; family Asparagaceae; genus Agave; species Agave tequilana. The sequence continues at coordinate 13,826 of JAVJIF010018867.1, read as the reverse complement.
ATAAATACATGTACATATTAAAATACCAGTATATTTATTTAAATACAGTACCTAAAAAAACAAATAGGGATCCCTATTTGTTTTTTTAGCATACCCATTACCCAATCATTGATGATCCAAACCCATTACCCGTTTATCTAACCCGAAACCCACCTACCCAATCTAACACCCTATATATATATAATCTTATCTTATCAAATCAAATTCTAAACAAATTTTTATCTAAATCCAAATCTAAACTAACTAATCCAAAAAAAACTAACCAAATCCCTATCCAAATCTGTCCTCCTCCTCTTTCATCCAGCCTCCAACACCCCGCACACCCACGCCCCACCCTCCATTGGCCAAGCTCCCCCAGCTCGCCGATCTCCTCCAGCGCAGCCGAAATCACCACCCCACGCACAGCCACCAGCAGTAGCAGCGTCCAACAGCTCTTCCTCCTCGCGTGCAGCCCCGAGCCCCCTCCTCGGCCTCCACGAGCGCGCGACAGCAGCATAGCCGGCCTCCCCTACACCTGGCTACTCCTCTCGACTGCACCCTCGCCTAACCCCATCCATAGTGCACCAGGCCACCCAGCAGCCCATACGGCAGCGCCCAACAATCGCACTACCACCCCACGCCCAGCCTCTTCCAAACCAGGCCGCAGCCCCTCTGTTCAGCAGCGCAACAGCCAGCAGCCAGACACCATGCGGCAGCCCATCCACACCATCCAAGCCCGGAGCTTCCTCCTCCTCGCTCTCCTTCCCGTGGTACCGTCGGAGTGGAGCATGACACCTCCGTGACCTCCGTTGAGCACCAGAGTTGTTCGCGAGATCCTCCGAGCTCCGCGACGTCGGCCATCTTCCTTGCTCCTCCTTGCATGCCAGCCGTGAGTGCATCTCTCCTCTCTCTGTCCTCCTTCCATTTTTTAAGTGCATTAGATGTATATGTGCATTTGTGTGTTGGTGCCTTGAGCGCGTGAGTGTGTTAATGAATTTATGCATGGGTGTTAAATAATTGCATGTGTAGATGTGTGGGAGACATCTTCTTCTGAGCCTTTTTCTGGCTCTCCGTAATCGCCGTGGATCACCGTCGACGAGCGCGAACGCACCCACGCCCTTCACGGCGATATTCTCTATCCAACGACATCCTCCGCGGCCCCTGACGCCTCCGCCAGAGTCTCCGTCAGTGCGCCGCAAATCGGCTCAAGGTTAGTGCTATATTTATTTGTGTGGTGGCAAAAGTGTAATAATGTTGAAGTTTAATTAAATGTGTAGGGTATGTTGGTAAATATATATATGCATGCATGAATTATGTAGGTAGTGTATACATGTAAATATGTGGAAGTTATTAAATGTGTAAGGGGTAATCTTGTAATAATTGGGAAGTTATATTAATGTGTGTTGGAGTGTGCGTGAGTGGGTTGTGTATATATGAATGAATGCATGTATATGCATTAATTATGCATGAATGTATGTGTGTGTTAGTTTAGTAATTAATAAGTGGGTCTTAATTAATGTGTTTTATTTATATATATCTTAATTAATTAATCATGCATGTGTTTTATTTATACAAATATATAATATGTATGTAAGTGTGGGTATGTATGCATATAGTATGTATGTATGTGTATACTGCTATATGTATGTGTGCGTGGGTGTACACGTATGTGTCTGTGTGCACGTGTCGATGTAGCGTGTATTTATATTTATTTGCATGTGTTGGTTCATGCTACAGTACTTCGGATTCGTTCGGTGAGATCCGAACGAGTTGCCGAAGACTGGGACCCGATCTAGACTCGTGCCGTTGTGGACCCGATACAATGGTGATTCGAAGACCGATCCATGGATGATCCGTAGATCAGTACCGGTTCGTGCAGTGAAGACCAGATGATGATTTGGTTCCAAAATCGCGTCATTTCATGCGAGTGTTCGTTCTTGTGCATTTCCTTATTTATCGTTGTCTATACGCATTTACATATTACACTTATCATTTCATGCGGCCTTCTGTTATATGTTATCAGTTTGGCTACTTGTACTACTTCATGAGACACCCATGATTGCTCACTTTAATTGCCTAGTTCATAGGAGCTTGTATCGGGACCATTTTCTGTGTTGGTAGATCGCCGTTGTTGGCTTAGGCCTAATATTGATATACCGTAGACGAGACTTGACCTTATTACTGATATAGCTGTGATAAGTCCTAGAATGAATATACATGTTGATTTTGAGGTTGATGGATCATTGAAAGAGGTTAGAGAACTATACTATGTGAAGTAATTTTCAGTCATATTGTTTGGTGACATATCTTGATGATAACGAGTGTAATATCCACCATTTTCCACCATTTTTGGGTATTTGTAGGAATTTGTTTAGAGCCTTGTTCATACTCACAGGCAGGGTTATTAGTCGACTAATACTCCTATTAGTCGACTTACCATAGCTCTATAGTCGACTTGGTGACCGTCCAGGAAAGTTGTCGACTCTCTGTTTGTTGACTGTAACCTGCATTAGTCGACTTTCTATTTTCTATAGTCGATTAATATCCTATATTAGTCGACTTGTCATATCCTTAGTCGACTAGGTGCTTATTCAGAAAGTGATGTAGCCTCTGTTGCTGACCAATACTTATACTAGTCGACTTGCCTTTACTTATACTTATCCTATTTGTTAGTCGACTAACCACTACCCTAGTCGACTTGCTCCTCCCCTAGTCGACTAACTCTTGTTCTGATTGTTTTAGATTTTTATGGATTGAGGACTTTACCATTTAGTTATGGTCTTGGCTATAGGTGGATGGATCGGATTTGAGGAATAGGTATTGATTGAATCGACCTGACTGATAGTCTTAAATATATATCTGATATGTTACCGACTTTTGGGACCTTATGTTTGACCTTGATAGAAGTGAGAGTGTGTGATGACCTTTATCAGACTGGAGTGTAAAGATCTGAATAGATGTGTCAGAACATTGGTTATTTCAGTTATTGAGATGTGAATATATTGATGACGTGAGGTCAGAGTTGATGGATGGGTGAGAGAACTGATCACTGATTATTGATATATTGAGACAGTGGTTTATTGTACCAGATTAGTGATACGGATTGATACTTGATGTTCACGATGATTGTATAGAGACTGTTTGGTTGATAGATTAGGTACTATTGTATTTTAGTGCAGATGGATATGAGATATTGACCGGTTCTAGATTAGACTGTCCATTGAGCAGTATCTGAATTCGTTATTGTATGAATTCATGTTACTGAAAGTTTACTGGGACAAGATTGTTTGACCGTAACACCCTGTACAGTCCTATTGTTCATCGTATACACGGTTACTGTTACTGTTCACTGTTACTGATATTATTCACCGTGTATACGATTACTGACTGTTACTGTACTGTTATCGTTACTGTCACTGCATCGTCCAGTGTTATAAGTAACATGAGAATGGATTGTTTTTACTGAATTCAATAATAAAGTATTGAACAACTTACACCGGGATTGGGAAATTGATGGAGGAGATAGCATCTGTATTTTGGGTAGACCTAGGATACAGGTTGCGCAGCCGACTGAGGTTTCCACTGCAGGTTCCCGGGGGATGACTGACATCCCATCCGTACTGTTATTGTTCCACTGTTTTCCACAGTGAGATTACTGTTACTGTTACCGAGTACCTTGCGGTACGGCGTGGTTCAGCGTCAGGAAACTGAGGCCGTGGTCCCGGGCTATGTACGGGACCCCTAAGTATGGACAATGTCTCTTCTATTAATTTCAATAAATTTAGGATATCGATTGACACGTGTAGTAGACGTAGTATGGATGCGTCTACTGCATGTGGCAATTTGTGTTCGCTGACATAATAAATGATAATAAATTGTTTATAGCATATTGTGACTGATTATATCACCTGACTGTGCATAGTATACTATGATAGACATATGTTTGTACGTAAGATCAGATTTGTATACCAGACTAGTGACATGCTAGGTTACACATCTAGACATTAGTTGTTCCCCGTCATCATGATATCAGTTGTTTTGTTACAGTTGTTTTTACTTGTCTTTTATTTGCACGCTTATTCATGTATTTTTATTCAGTTTGTTTATCATGTATTTAGTTATCTTATGTTTGCAGTTTATCTTGTTATTATTCTATGCACATTGTTTATATGCACGAGCAGTCCTCTTTACACACACTCACCAGGTCGCTTTCTGACGACCCTGGATTTGCACGTCCAGATATTGGACGCTTTGTTTCTATTGTTCAGGTGTTCGTTGAGACGACGTACGCTACGTGAAGAGCTGGAGCTTCTCCCTATTCAATTCCGGTATTCTTATCTTTCTTGTCTTCATATTATTTCCTGATTCTCGTTATATCGGATTCATTTGTTATTCAGTTCTTATTCATATGATATCATGCGTGGATGCTTATATGTATTATTGCAGTGGTCGTTGACTCATTATAGTATAAATTTATAGCTTGTTTCGGGTACTTAAGGCTTAGCGCATATACGTGAGGTATTTTCTTTGCGTATATGTTTCGCCGACTCGTGTCGCGTCTCCGCTTCAGCGTATTTTGGGAAGCGGGGCGTGACAAAGTTTTTTTGGTATCAGAGTCAGTTTCGACATAAAACGGGCTGGATTCTTACCGTAACTTGAACGAGTTATAATTACACTGCAATATACATATAGGATTCACTCACGATGATATTGAGTCCACTTGAGAATTGACTGTCCTCCTTTGAAAATCCATCTCTTTGATCTTTCGATCTCTCTGATCACATCTCTCCTTTAGAGTAATCTTGATTCCATCTTGATTCCTATTTTTTTTCGATTCTTTCTGATCTTGTCTCTTGGAATTAGCCACTCTATTCGAAGCTGGTAGCAGAGATTAGAGCGCGCAGCGGAATCGTGGTGTCCTAGCGAGGCAACATGGAAGCTTATTTGTTTCTTCTTTGATTTTGAATTCTTTTACCATTCCCTGCTTTGTTTGAATTTCGAGGACGAAATTTTTATAAGGTGGGTAGAATGTATATCCCTATTTGTTTTTTAGGTACTGTATTTAAATAAAATATACTTGTATTTTAATATGTACATGTATTTATTAATCATTAATTATCATGTGACTTATTATTACTCGTTATTAATATCTATATTACTATTAATTATTTACTTGATATTGTATTAAGGTGTCATCATTATTATTACTACTACTATCATTATTATATTTTTGGCATGCGTGTTATTATCAGCAATTTTCCTTCTCCTTTCATTTCTTTCCCTTGTATTTTTCTCTACTTCTAATCCTATACCGGACCCATTACCCATTAGCATACCCATTACCCAATCCATTGATGATCCAAACCCATTACCCGTTTATCTAAACCCGAAACCCACCTGCCCAATCTAACACCTTATATATATAATATTATCTTATCAAATCAAATCCTAAACAAATTATATCTAAATCCAAATCTAAACTAACTAATCCAAAAAAAAACTAACCAAATCCCTATTCAAATCTCTTCCTTCTCCTCTTTCATCCAGCCGCCAACACCCCCCACACCCACGCCCCCACCCTCCATTGGCCAAGCTCCCACCAGCTCGCCGATCTCCTCCACGCGCAGCCGAAATCACCACCCCACGCACAACCACCCGCAGCAGTAGCGTCCAGCAGCTCTTCCTCCTCGCGTTCAACCCCGAGCCCCCTCCTCGGCCTCCACGAGCCCGCGACAGCAGCACAGCCGGCTTCCCTACACCTGGCTACTCCTCTCGACTGCACCCTTGCCTAACCCCATCCACAGTGCACCAGGCCACCCAGCACCCATGCGGCAGCGCCTAACACCCGCACTACACACCCCACGCCCAGCCCCTTTTCCAAAATCAGGCCGCAGCCCCTCTGTTCAACAGCCAGCAGCCAGACCCCATGCGGCAGCCCATCCACAAGCCATCCAAGCCCGGAGCTTCCTCCTCCTCGCTCTCCTTCCCGTGGTACCGCCGAGTGGAGCATGACACTTCCGTGACCTCCGTTGAGCCACCAGAGTTGTCTGCGAGATCCGCCGAGCTCTGCGCCGTCGGCCATCTTCCTTGCTCCTCCTCCTTGCATGCCAGCCGTGAGTGCATCTCTCCTCTCTCTCTGTCCTCCTTCCATTTTTAAGTGCATTAGATGTATAAGTGCATTTGTGTGTTGGTGCCTTGAGTGCGTGAGTGTGTTAATGAATTTATGCATGGGTATTAAATAATTGCATGTATAGATGTGTGGGAGACATCTTCTTTCGAGCCTTTTTCCGGCTCTCCGTGAGTCGTCGTGGATCACCGTCGACGAGCGCGAACGCACCCACGCCCTCACGACGATATTCTCTATCCAACGACATCCTCCGCGGCCCCTGACGCCTCCGTCAGAGCCTCCGTAGGTGCGCCGCAAATCGGCTCGAGGTTAGTGCTATATTTATTTGTGTGGTGGTAAAGTGTAATAATGATGAAGTTTAATTAAATGTGTGGGGTGTGTTGGTAAATATTTATGCATGCATGAATTATGTAGGTAGGGTATACATGTAAATATGTGGAAGTTATTAATGTGTAAGGGGTATCTTGTAATAATTGGGAAGTTATATTAATGTGTGTTGGAGTGTGCGTGAGTGGGTTGTGTATATACGAATGAATGCATGTATATGCATGTATTATGCATGAATGTATGTGTGTGTTAGTTTAGTAATTAATAAGTGGGTCTTAATTAATGTGTTTTATTTATTATGTCTTAATTAATTAATCATGCATGTGTTTTTTTATACAAATATATAATATGTATGTAAGTTTGGGTATGTATGCATATAGTATGTATGTTTGTGTATACTTGTATATGTATGTGTGCATGGGTGTACACGTATGTGTCTGTGTGCACGTGTCGGTGTAGCGTGTATTTATATTTATTTGCATGTGTTGGTTGCATTCTACAGTACTTCGGATCCGTTCGGTGAGATTCGAACCAGTTTGCAGAAGACCCGGACCCGATCTAGACTCGTACCGCTGTGGACCCGATACAATAGTGATTCGAAGACCGATCCATGGGATGATCCGTAGATCAGTAACGGTTCGTGCAGTGAAGAGCAGATGGCGATTTGGTTCCAAAATCGCGTCATTTCATGTGAGTGTTCGTTCTTGTGCATTTCCTTATTTATCGTTGTCTGTATGCATTTACATATTACACTTATCATTTCATGCGACCTTCTGTTATATGTTATCAGTTTGGCTACTTGTACTACTTCATGAGACACCCATGATTGCTCACTTTAATTACCTAGTTCATAGGCTTGTATCAGGACCATTTTCTGTGTTGGTAGATCGTCGTTGTTGGCTTAGGCCTAGTATTGATATACCGTAGACGAGACTTGACCTTGTTACTGATATGATAGCTGTGATAAGTCCTAGAATGAATATACATGTTGATTTTGAGGTTGATGGATCATTGAAAGAGGTTAGAGAACTATACTATGTGAAGTAATTTTCAGTCTTATTGTTTGGTGACATATCTTGATGATAACGAGTGTAATATCCACCATTTTTGGGTATTTGTAGGAATTTGTTTAGAGCCTTGTTCATACTCACAGGCAGGGTTATTAGTCGACTTGCCCTTTTATTAGTCGACTAATACTCCTATTAGTCGACTTACCATATCTCTATTGTCGACTTGGTGACCATTCAGGAAAGTTGTCGACTCTCTGTTTGTTGATTGTAACCTGCATTAGTCGACTTTCCATTTTCTATAGTCGACTAATATCCTATATTAGTCGACTTGTCATATCCTTAGTCGACTAGGTGCTTGTTCAGAAAGTGATGTAGCCTCTGTTGCTGACCAATACTTATACTAGTCGACTTGCCTTTCCTTATTAGTCGACTATTACTTTGTATAGTCGACTTATCCTATTTGTTAGTCGACTAACCCACTACCTTAGTCGACTTGCTCCTCCCCTAGTCGACTAACTCTTATTCTGACTGTTGTTTTAGATTCTTATGGATTGAGACTTTACCATTTAGTTATGGTCTTGGCTATAGGTGGATGGATCAGATTTGAGGAATAGGTATTGATTGAATCGACCTGATCTGATAGATCTTAAATATATATCTGATATGTTACCGAATTTGGGACCTTATGTTTGACCTTGATAGAAGTGAGAGTGTGTGATGACCTTTATCAGACTGGAGTGTGGAGATCTGAATAGATGTGTCAGAACATTGGTTTTTCAGTTATTGAGATGTGAATATATGATGACGTGAGGATCAGAGTTGATGGATGGGGTGAGAGAACTGATCACTGATTATTGATATATTGAGACGGTGGTTTATTGTACCAGATTAGTGATACGGATTGATACTTGATGTTCACGATGATTGTATAGAGACTGTTAGTTGATAGATTAGTTACTATTGTATTTTAGTGCAGATGGATATGAGATATTGACCGGTTCTAGATTAGACTGTCCATTGAGCAGTATCTGAATTCGTTATTGTATGAATTCATGTTACTGAAAGTTACTGGGACAAGATTGTTTGACCGTAACACCCTGTACAGTCCTATTGTTCATCGTATACACGGTTACTGTTATTGTTCACTGTTACTGATATTGCTCACCGTGTATACGATTACTGACTGTTACTGTACTGTTATCGTTACTGTCACCGCATCGTCCTAGTGTTATAAGTAACATGAGAATTGATTGTTTTACTGAATTCAATAATAAAGTAATTGAACAACTTACACCGGATTGGGAATTGATGGAGGAAGCAGTCTGTATTTTGGTGGACCTAGGATACAGGTTGCGCAGCCGACTGAGGGTTCCTCTGTAGGGTTCCCGGGGATGACTGACATCCCATCTGTACTGTTATTGTTCCACTGTTTTCACAGTGAGATTACTGTTACTGTTACAGAGTACCTAGCAGTACGGCCTGGTTCAGCGCCAGGAATTTGAAGCCGTGGTCCCGGGTATGTACGGGACCCACCTAAAGCATGGACAATGTCTCTTCTATTAATTTCAATAAATTTAGTATCGATTGACACGTGTAGTAGGCGTAGTATGGGATGCGTCTACTGCATGTGGTAATTGGTGTTCGCTGACATAATAAATGATAATAAATTATTTATAGCATATTGTGACTGACTATATTACCTGACTGTGCATAGGTATACTATGATAGACATATGTTTGTACGTAAGACCAGATTTGTATACCAGACTAGTGACATGCTAGGTTATACATCTAGACATTAGTTGTTCCCCGTCATCATGATATCAGTTGTTTGTTACAGTTGTTTTTACTTGTCTTTTATCTGCACGCTTATTCATGTTATTGTTATTCAGTTGTTTGTTTATCATGTTATTTAGTTATCTTATGTTTGCAGTTTATCTTATTATTATTCTATAGACATTGTTTATATGCACGAACAGTCCTCTTTATACACACTCACCAGGTCGCTTTCTGACGACCCTAGATTTGCACGTTCCGATATTGGACGCTTTGTTTCTATTGTTCAGGGTGTTCGTTGAGACCGTACGCTACGCGAAGAGCTGGAGCTTCTCCTCTATCGATTCCAGTATTCTTATCTTTCTTGTCTTCATATTAATTCCTGATTCTCGTTATATCAGATTCATTTGTTATTCCATTCTTTATTCATATGATATCATGCGTGGATGCTTATATGTATTATTGCAGTGATCGTTGACTCATTATATAGTATAAATTTATAGCTTGTTTCGAATTACTTAAGCTTAGCGCATATACGTGAGGTATTTTCTTTGCGTATATGTGTCGCCGACTCGTGTCGCGTCTCCGCTCCAGCGTATTTTGGGAAGCGGGGCGTGACAAAACCAGAAACATAAAACCAACTTAGATTGCATAGAACACGACTTGCGGTCAACCGGCTCCATGCAGGTCGACCGCTAACCTAACGAGCCTGTGCAGAATTCTCAGGTCGATCGGGCGGGCGGTCGACCGACTGCAATCTTCATCTTTCAGCTCTTCTGGTCGGTTAACCGGGCGGTCGACTGCTGTTTCCTTTATTTCCAAGCGTGCACACATGTGCACATGCGGTCGACCGGGCGTGTTATGCCTTACTTCCCAAAATAGACAAAATTGGGTACGTGACGCGAGTCGGCGATGTATTCTCAATAAAAATACGCTAAGCCTCAATGTATTAAATCAAAACATAAAGTTCACAATTTATTCTAACATTCAAAGCAAGTACAATAATGTCTTGAAAATTCACTTATTATATGCATAATAATAATAGAACCAAAATACTAAAAGTCCTCACGAACTGAAATGTGGATGGTTAACTGGAGATCTGCAACGCGCTCAAAGTACTCCTGGTATTGCAATGTCCTCAGATCTGGATCTGAGCATAGCAAACTCAGGGTCTTCAATAAGCGACCTAGTGAGTGGTAAATAAAAAAAAGGTGCACATGTATGTCACGTATAAGCATATTATGAAAGAAAAATATACATGATAAGGTTGGAATAACATGCCAAGAATAAAAATAAATAGTAACTAAACCAGTCAGTGATATAGCCAGGAGTACCTCACGTCATGAGTATAATCAATGCCTATTATAACATGCAGGCAGATGTCAGGTTCAGTTTATAATGTCAATGTAAGAATTCAGTTTTTCATTATTAATTATGTCAACGAACACCATTGCCACATGTAATAGACGCATCACATACTACGCCTAATACACATGTAAATCAGAGTCCTAAGTTATTGAAATTGATCGGTTGGAGACATTGTCTACGTTTTAGGTGAGTACCATGCATATTCGGACCACGCCCCAGACTAATGGCGCTGAACCAGGCCATACCGCAAGGTAGTCAGGAACATGTATAACAGGTCAGGTACATGTATAACATGTATAACATGAACAGGAACATAAGAGGGTGCCAGTCACCCCACGGGAACCCTGCAGTGGAGCCCTCTTTCGGCTGCGCAACTGATCGGTCACATATATTGCATATATATTGTCACATTACCATGTTTATTATCTAATAAAATCCGATTAATAATCTTATTTTTATTTAATAATGTGCAGGCCCATTGCTAAAGGAGAGAGACGAGAAACGAGCCCAAAGCCATCAAAATTCTGATTTAATTTAGAATTAATTCGAAAGCAGAACAGGCAGATCATGGCAAATCAGAGAAGATAAAATCAGTTGAAAATCGGTTTAAGAGAAATCTTCACTGATAAATTGGTTAAAGCCAAATATCAAAGGTAGTTTCGTCAAAATCCCAGACCTAAACTGAAAATTCAGCTGAAATAAACGAAATCGAGGAACCAGAGACGTGTGCCCCGAGTGTGGCCACCTGGCCACACCAGGCCGCGAAAACGCGGCCGAAGTCGCGTTTTCGCGGCTTTGTTAGAGGAGTTGATGAAGCGTTTGCTCCCCCTATCTTCGTACACTCCTCCCCGTTGGTTTTGCCTATAAATACTGGTTTTTCAGAACGTACAGGGGACGACCATGCAGAGATTGATTTTAGGCTAGTTTTTCATTTTTTTAGTGTAGGTTTTTTATTTTTCTTTTTATGTAATTTTTAGTTTCATTTATGTAATGCGGAGGAGGTCAAAGTTTCATAGGAGAACGAGAGTGAAGCTTGTACTGAGAGTGACGCCGGTGTAAGTTCTCTTCTCTTATTGTTACACCATTGAATCTATAGTTACATTTTTATGTTCTTCTTTGTGTTTGTGTTCTTCTTTCTACTTCTCTTCTTTTGGTATCAATTACTATCCAAGTGAGTCTTATAGTATCGAAAGAGCCTTGCCTCTGCGAGTGCCACCGATAGCTCATGACGATGGATCTAAGTCTCAGTCTGTATCATTTCATACTTGTATCATCTTGATGATGTAATGTGGAAGAGACGGGAATCAACTCTTATGGGCTATGCGTTGATTGCCTCCATTTCAAGTAACATCGTTGCCACAGATTCAAGGTAAGTATTTGGCCAGAAGAGGTAAGTAAGTTTTTTAGGTTTTAGTTTTGTTTCTTTTAATTCTTTAGTTAGATAACCAATACCATCAACACCCAACTCTTTTATTACTCTTTTCAATTTCTTTGTATATATCCATTTTTTATTTTCTCCAACTTCTCATCTACAACTTTCTTCCTAAATTAATTTTAACTTATTTTTCCTTTTCTTTTAAAGAATTAAAAGACATTGAACTTAAAAGAGAACTTGCTAAAAAAGCTTCCATCGCTAGTCCCTCCTTGTGGATCACGACCCATAGCCACTTTGTTATTGCAGTAATATTAAGTATTTGCACTCTTTATTTTAAGTTCTGAAATTCTGTATTTTTTGTGCAGGTGAAACCTCAATCAAATTTTGGCGTCGTTAACGGGAGAGACGGTAAGTTATTCTCTTTTTAGATTTTATATTTTTGGTTAACTTTCTTCTTTGTTCTTGGTGTACAGGTTTAACAAGGAAATTTTGCTGCAGTGGACAAATAAGTGGCCCTAAACTCAAGCAGAGCCCAGAAGCCATCAGATTTGCTACATTCCAGTGGCAATCTGAGTGAATTACTAACTTGTATTTCTGCAGGTTAGCTGAATTGCAAAGCTGAAATTCTATGGCTATTTATTTTCTTTTTTGTCTCACTGTATTTACTTTCTAACTTCAACTGTAAAATGATGTTTTGTTAAATGCTAAAAATGGTTTTAGACTTTGCATATAGGCACGTGTCTAATTTGTTTACATTTTACATTACTGTTGAATAGTGCTGGAGCAAAAGGCATATAGTTTAGGAAACATTCTTGAGTGATTATTTGCTTGTTGAATGTTACTTTTCTATATCTTGCACACTTTGCACAATCAATCTTAAGGGCTTATCTTATAAACAAGATAAGGTGGGGAAGTCATTATCCTCCCTTAGCCCACAAACAATCTCCTCACTCACTAACCCAAGCCTAACTAAAATTGAGTAGACATTGGCCCTAGCGACATCTCGGACTCATATAGGAGACTGACCTAAGGGGGAGATTAGAATTTGACTCTTGTCAAATCGGTGTCTAAGGTTGGGGATTGAGGGGCGAAACCCCAAAGTTTTGTAGTTTGCATAATTAGGCCCTTTGCTTAGGCACGGATACCTCCCACCGATCTTGCCCCTACCTGGCCGATTAACTTGTGGTCAGATTCGGTAATATACCCCTCGTGGACAGTCTAACCAGTTAGGAGTCGTCTAGGTCTAAGATTTACCCTAACTTAGGTTAGATTTTTCTTTTTATTTGTTTACTTATTGTGTTTGTTTTTCTTTGTTTGTATTTGACATTTCTTGTGTGATATGGCTTATAACAACATTTTTTTCAATTTTAATGGTAATCCATGTTACAACCCGACCTCTTTTTTGGATATTACCACCTAGCATATCATAACTTTAACCAACCTAGTGTGCCAGATTGGTCTTTTCCGAATCAATACAACCCATGCCCTCAATCTTATGACCATAATTTTCAAAATAATTCCAACTCTTCACAGAGTCAATGGGGATTCACCTCTGCCGAGTCTAATTTTCAACTAACTTGTCCTCCTTATCACCTTGTCTACAATTTTCACAATATTCATTCCCCGATTTTGCTTCCTATACTCCTTTTCTAGACCAACCCATTGAAGAAAAATCTGAGCTAGAAAAGAGTATAGAAGTCATGCAGGAGGCCGAACGAAAATTTCAAGCCTCCCCAATTCCACAATATTTTCAAGATTCATACTCAGTTCCACCAGTTCAAAATAGAAAACCATCAATCTTGGAAATGAGTATGCGTGAGTCCGAGCAACAATCACAAAATCTGATGGACTCACGATTTTACCAA
>JAVJIF010018866.1:0-83507 GCA_038442645.1 Agave tequilana | reverse complement strand
CCACTTCCATACCATACATATTGTAAATAAAAATGTGATTTTTAATCCTTTTCTCTCTATTTTTTGCAGGTCCACATTTGAAATGAGAAAAGGCCCAAAATTTCTTTAATTAGCAATAATTAAAAGAGATTAATTCAAAGCCCAAAAAGTGAGCCCAAGGTTGAGCCCCGGATCTGGAGAATTCTACGCGCCAGCTCACGCTTCCAGAAGATCCACGTGGCTAACAACCTGTAACAAATCTGTAACAGAAAGATCTACTTGAACGGCCCTGATTTTGCCGCGCATTCCAGATTTGTGCCGCGTGTCCACGGCGGTTACAAGGCCGTTGGGGCCGAGATTTTCTCCAACAAACGGGATTCTGGAGCCTTCTCTCTGAGCCCTATAAATACAGTACCAAGGCCTGCACGAGTGAGACAGAGAGAGATTAGGGTAAAAGCTTGTATTTTGTGAGAGAGTGTTGGTATTCTCTTAGGTTTTTAGCTCTCCCTCTTCTTCCTCCTAGAGATTTTGTTAAAGAGAGAAAAGAGAGTGTTTTTGAGAGCTTGTAAGCAAGGAGGTGACATCACTTGTAAGCAAGGATTAATCAAGGCTTCATTCTTCTCTTTACAACCTCTAGTAATTTTGCTTTACTTTCTTGCTTTCATCATGAATTGTTGTTTAGTTTCTTTTGTAATGGATAGCTAAATTTCTTTTACATGGCTAGCTAACAACTCTCATTGCTAACTTCTAACTCTTTGGGTGATGGCTAAATTCTATACTTGCTTTGTTAAGTCTCTTTTGCTTCCCAATGAAGTAGAGTTGCTTTCACTTGGGAAATGCTTGTTCATACTCCATATGATTCATGTGTGCCTCATTTAGAGCCTTGTCTAGAACAAGTACCTTGATGGAACATGGAGATGGATCACCAAACATATGCTATTTGTAGAACAATTTCTTTACTTCAAGCTAATTTGTTGTTATGCCTTGAATGACTAATGAATGTTGTATCTTCTTCCTTAGCATCCCTTGAGTGACACTCCTTGAAGTCCACCATAGAAAATCTATCTCGGGAGCCAATGAATCAATATGAGGCTACAAGCTAAGACCAAGAAGAACACTCATCTTCCAAGTGGGAAAATACTTGACCAAACAAGCAAGTCATCTCTATTGCCAATGAATCAACATGAGGCAATCATGCATCACCCTTGAGTTTAGTAAGTTAGCAAAGTAGTAAAGTTAGCTAGCCATGGCCTTTCTCATCTAAAGTTTCCTAAACATTTTCTTTACTAGCTTTCTTTCTTAGCAATATAAATCTCCAAAGTTCTTTTGACTTTCTTTCCATCATGCACAAATCCACATATATTTTCATTTTCTTTTCCATGCTTTTTACATTTGTTTAAGAACAAAGAAGAATCTTCGTTTTCTTTTCTTCACTACGAACCGTAAAGCTTCCATCGTGAGCTCTTCTCGAGGATCGACCCGGTATAGCCCATGCTATAACGGAGATTGGAAAGGATACATTAAACATTTAATACATTGTGGAGTGATCAAAGCACTTAAGGTTGACTCTAAACCTTCGCTCTTTTACTGAATATTTGTGCATATACTTCACACTATCTTTTCCTCATCAATTTTTGGCGCCGTTGCCGGGGAGAGCAACGGTTTTTGTTTTAAAGTGAGAAATTAAACGAATCTTCTTCTCTGTTGCATGTTACAGGTGAAGAAAACAGGAAAATTTGCATTGCAGAAACATATAAGTGGCTCTGGGCCTCTGCTCTCGAAAGCAGAGACAGTTGCCCTCTGAATTGCCGCAGAATCTGGGCCAAAGCCGCAGATTTGCGACAAGGAAGAGTGAAATACTGACAAGTTTTCTGCAGGGTTGCTTGCTCTGCTAAATACAGCTTCTGCAGTACTTAAATTCTTGTATGCTTCACCATATCCTGCTAATAACCAACAGTAAAAATTAGTTGCAAATTTAAAATTGATAGACATTGCATTCTAGGCACGTGTCTTTTCAATACATTTACTTTACTGTTGAAGAGTGCTGGAGGCAAATACGTGCGCATTGCATATTGAATAGGACTCACTCCTTGTTTGATTGTTATAGCTTTGAGTGAACCTTGTTTGTTAATCGTACACTTGCACAAAATTGACTTTAGGCATACCAGTAAATAAGATAAGGTGGGATTTCATCACCCCTTCCTTAGCCCAAAACCACCATTCCAGCACTCACAATCCTAAGCTTCTAATAAAAACTGATAGACGTTGCCCTAGGGACATCCGGACCTCACTTAGGAGATTATCCTAAGGGGGAAAAAGTGTTGGAAAGTGACTTTTATAAAATCAGTGTCTAGGAAAGGGATTGAGGGCCGAAAGCCCGAAGGTTGCTGGTTACTTAATTAAGGAACGTCTCTGACGGAAAACCTCCCACCAACTTTGCCCTTTCCTGGCTGATTCGCTTATAGTCAAAGTCTACACTAAACCTCCTGTGGACAATCTAAACAGTTAGGAGTCGTCTAGGTCCAGGGAACCTAGATAGCTTGGATTGATTTTTCTTTTTTCTTGTTTGTTATTTTTTCACTTTCTTTCGCTTGAGTGATCGGTGCACGTTGATTGTGTATGCAACAGTGGTTCGGGATCCAGATTCTGCTAGGCTTGTGAGAAATTCTACACTAGCACATACACCACTTGACACATCCCAGTCATGACCAACAACGTTTCGTTGCAGACAAGTTCTACCCGATTCGCACCTCCCTTCCCTCTTGCATTCTTCTCCCAAACACCAATGGAAATAACTTTGAGTTAAAAGCCGCAGTTCATAAACACTCTTCCCCGATCCATGGCCTAGAATCTGAGGATGCGTACTTCTTCATCGAGAATTTTGAAGAAGTATGCTTGATGATGCGAATTTCCCAGTTGACCGAGGACGGTGTGAGACTTAGTTTATACCTTTCGCACTTAAGGATATCGCTAAGAAGTGGCTTATAATCTTCCGTAAGTTCAATTTCTTCATGGGATGATTTCGTTAAGGTCTTTCTTAAAAAGTTTTATCCTATCCATAAGACAGCCCTCATGAGGAAAAATATAATGCAATTCAAGTAAGAAGCTAATGAACCATTCTGGAAGTACTTTGAGCGCTTCAAAGACCTAATAGCCCTGTGTCCCCATCACGGTATAGAAAAATGGCGTCAGTGCCAGATTATCTATGATGGACTCGATTATCAGACTAAGACACTCCTTGAAACCATGTGCCAAGGAGAATTTTTAAAGAAGGATGAAGATCAGGGTTGGGATCTTTTTGAAGCGTTAGCTGAAAAAACTATCCAGTGGGAGTCATGTTCTGAGAAACCCACCCCACAACTTCCAGAAACAGTTTACACTCCATAGAATCCTCGATAGCTGCAGAAGCTAAAATAACACAACTGATGAAGAGGATAGAATTGCTTGAGTCTAGGGAGAATCTGCTGTTAATCAGGTCAACCCATCCCTGTGGCCAGTCCATCACCAGTGGTCAACCGGGTTTGTACCTATTGCCATGATCTGAATCACGTGTTCGAAGAGTGTCCGGTATACCACTCTCAGACTTTCAGGAGAACTCGAATGCGCATATACCAGACCCAACTACAACCGTACTCCAAAACTTACAATCCGGGATGGCGAAACCATCCAAATTTTTCTTGGAGTCAGTCTGGTCCTGAGCAGTCTAGGTCGTCATTTCCACATCATCCTCCTGCTCAGTCACATCAACCCAATTTCCACACATACCAGAATCCACAACAATTTCAGCCCAGTATCAGTATCATCCACCACAATACCAGTCAAACTTCCAGCCCCAGTATCAGCAACATCCACCACAAAATCCTTCAGACAAGAGAATTTCAGATTTGGAGAAAATGATAGAGACCTTAACCAAGAACCAAGCTTCAATGATGAACAATCAGCAGCAGGACATGAACAAATTGCAAATCCAGATAGGGCAATTGGCTAACTCTCTGAATGAACGACAAAAAGGAATGTTACCTAGCCAACCTGTACCAATCCAAAAACTCATTTCCCCCTGCACGAAGTTGAAGACTTAGGCCCCAGCCAATGCCAAGCTATTCAAGTCCTTAGATCTGGGAAACATGTAGACAACAAGGTTTCAAATCCACCTACCAATCTGTGTCAAAAGCCAACATCCTCTGTTCCAGTCCAACCCATTCAAGATACTCCTTCTTCAAGTACACAACCATCCACTTCCAGTCCAAAGAAAAGAAAAGGTTGATGAGCAAACATACAAGCCTGTTGTTCCCTTTTCCAAATAGGCTAGCAAGTCAAAGATGAATGCTCACATGGAGAAGATAAGAGAATAATGTTAACCAAGTCCAAATCAATATCCTCTTCTAGATGCCATTCAACAAGTTCCATCATACGCCAAATTTCTAAGAGAAATGTGCACAAAAAGAGAAAAGCAAACGTTCCTAAAAAGGTCTTCCTTGCCTTAAACATTAGTGAGCTGCTCACTGGTCCTATCCCTGTGAAATACAAGGACCCAGGGAGCCCAACCATTTCTTGCATCATAGGACAGACCACCATTAATAGGGCATTGCTTGACTTGGGCGCTAGCATTAATCTTCTCCCCTTTTCAGTGTATCAGCAATTAGGGTTAGGCGACCTTCGTCCGACCCAAATGACGATACAGTTGGCAGATCGCTCTGTAAAGATTTCAAGGGGGAATTACAGATGTGTAATACGGGTCGGGGAATTCATTTACCCCGTAGACTTCATTGTTCTTGAGACACAGCCCTTACATAATCACAGAGCACAGACACCTGTCATTCTTGGACGCCCTTTTCTAGCCACTGCCAATGCGATCATAACTGTAGGAATGGCTCGATGCGTCTGACCTTTGGAGATATGACAAAAGAGGTGAATATTTTCCACCTGGAAAACAACCTCGGGATTTGGATAGTGATTCTTTTGAAATCAACTTGATAGAAGGTGTAACTAGTGAGCACGATGAGGAAGTTGAGTATGAATCCGAAGAGGAATTTGAGTTGGAGTCTGATGATTTCAACCTTGATCAGATTGTTGAGTCGGCCGTGGAATGGGCCACTAATAGCAACCCCTATTCTTCCTTACACCAAGAACAGCCAGTGATAGATCCGATCCCTCCTTCTGAGCTTAAGGTTCTTCCTGACCATCTCAAGTACAAGTACTTAGATGAGAAAGAACCTTTCCTGTAATCATTGCACCATCTAACTGAACAACAAGAAGAGGATCTTCTTACTGTGTTAAGGGAAAAATAGAGAAGCCATTGGTTGGACCATGGCTGACATCAAGGGATTAGTCCTTCCATAGTTCAGCACCGGATTCATTTGACGGAAGATGGCCAAGCCAAAACGAGACCCACAGCGTAGACTGAACCCTATCATGCAGGAAGCCGTTAGATCCGAGATCTTGAAACTATTAGATAATGGATTATCTATCCCATATCTGATAGCCAGTGGGAGTCCAGTTCACGCTGTACCCAAGAAAGCAGGGTTTACTGTGGTAGAAAATGAGAAGAAAGAATTGATACAAACACGTCTTCCAACGAAGATTCGAGTTTATATCGATTACAGAAAGTTGAACACTGCCACACGTAAAGACCACTTTCCTCTTCCGTTCATTGACCAAATGCTCAAGAGATTAGCGGACATGAGTACTACTGTTTCCTGATGGATATTCAGGATATAATCAAATCCCGATCGCTCCCGAGGATCAAGATAAAACCACCTTCACCTGTCCTTTTGGAACGTTTGCATATCGAAGGATGCCTTCGGTCTTTGCAATGCTCCTGCAACGTTTCAACGTTGCATGTTGAGCTTTTTTCGGACATGGTGGAGAAATTTCTGGAGATTTTTATGGATGATTTTTCCATTTATGGTGATTCCTTCGAACAATGCTTGTACCATTTGAAACTGGTTTTACAACGCTGTATGGAGAAAAACTTGACACTTAACTGGGAAAAGTGTCATTTTATGGTCAAGCAAGGAATCGTCCTAGGGCATGAAGTTTCACACAAGGGAATTGAGGTTGACAAGTCAAAAGTGAAAGTCATAACTAAGCTCCCTGAGCCAACATGCTTAAAAGACATTAGATCATTTTTAGGGCACGCCGGCTTCTATAGACGATTTATTCAAGGGTTTAGCAATATTGCAAGACCTTTGACAAATCTCTTAGGAAAGAATGTACCCTTTATATTTGATGAAGAATGTCAAAAATCTTGGAGAGAGCTTAAGTGTAGACTTGTCTCAGCACCGATCATTTCTGCACTAGATTGGACCAAGCCTTTTGAGATTATGTGTGATGCCTCAGACTTTGCAATTGGCGCTGTTTTAGGACAGCGTATTGATACTAGGCAACACGTAATCTATTATGCTAGCAGAACGCTGAATGAAGCCCAACTCAATTATACAACTACTGAAAAGGAATTTTTAGCGGTTGTCTTTGCGTTGGAGAAATTTCGCCAATATCTGCTGGGGTCCAGGACGATTATTTTCACTGATCACTCCGCCCTAAAGTTTTTAATGCAAAAGAAGGATGCTAAGGCGAGACTTATACGATGGATACTTCTTTTGCAAGAGTTTGATTTGGAGATAAAGGATAAAAAGGGCGTTGAGAATGTGGTAGCTGATCACTTGTCTAGAATCCCAAATGCACCAACGGAGAGAATACCAATTAATGATAATTTCCTGACGAACATATCCACACAATGCATGGAGAGCCCTGGTATGCTGACATAGCAAATTACCTTGCTACCGGGCAAATACCTTCTAATTGGTCAGGTCAGGTCAAACACCGTTTTATGAGTCAAATGCGGTTCTTCTTTTGGGATGAACCGTATTTATTCAAATATTGTCCTGACCAGATCATACGAAGGTGTATTCCTGAGGAGGAACATCAGAGTGTTTTGACATTTTGTCACAAACTAGCTTGTGGTGGACATTTTGGTCCACGGAAAACTGCTGAGAAAGTACTTCAGAGTGGATTTTACTGGCCCACTCTCTTTAAGGATGCATATCTCTTTTGCAAGCTATGTGATAGGTGTCAAATGACGGGTCGAATCACACAGAAAGACATGATGCCCCTTACACCCATCTTGGAAGTTGAAATTTTTGACTTGTGGGGCATCGACTTTATGGGACCCTTTCCTCTGTCCTATGGTAACCAATACATTTTGGTAGCCGTAGATTATGTTTCCAAATGGGCTGAAGCAATTCCAACAAGGACAAATGACAACCAAGCTGTCATTAAGTTTTTACGAGACACATCATCTCTCGCTTCGGAGCCCCCCGTGCGATAATAAGCGATAATGGGAGTCATTTTTGCAATAGAGCTTTTGAAGCCCTAATGCGTAAATACTCTATTTCTCACAAATTATCCACGGCTTATCATCCTCAGACGAACGGGCAAGTAGAAGTTACGAATAGACAAATAAAAATCATTTTGGAGAAAACCGTTGGACAGAACCGTAAGGATTGGTCCATCAAACTCACTGATGCCTTATGGGCGTACAGGACTGCTTACAAAACTGTCCTCGGTATGTCTCCATATCGAGTTGTATTTGGAAAACCTTGTCACTTGCCTGTGGAGTTAGAACACCGAGCTATGTGGGCTTTAAAGCAGCTGAATTTGGATTTGGATAAAGCCGGTGCTTTGAGGAAGTTGCAGATATCCGAGCTAGAGGAACTAAGAAATGAAGCATATGACAATGCTCGGATAACAAAACACAGAACCAAGCTCTTTCATGATAATTTCATTCACCGGAAAATTTTTGTCCCAGGACAAAAGGTTCTGTTGTACAACTCCAGACTCCATCTCTTTCCTGGTAAATTGAGAACCAGGTGGTCAGGACCATTCATAGTGCATCAAGTCTTTTCCCACGGTGCTATAGAGATTCTTGATCCTAATAATGGCAACACATTTACTGTAAACGGTCAACGTTTAAAGCCATTCTTTACCACTGATGTCGTGTCACAAGAAGTTCATGAATTGGGTCTTTTTGACCCAGTTTATCTGTGACCATTTCATTTGTACAGTTCCCGAGAATTTCCCTACATATCATTTTGGGATCACTTTGTAAATAAAATTTTGTACATAAAAATAAATAATAATAAAAAAACGAAAAAAGAAAAAAAATGAGGGACTTTTGTGCTTAACAGTTTCAAATTCCTAGGATTCTACCTTCCCTAGGATCCCATTCATTTTCAAACTCCTTTTCCTAGGGTTGTAAATACACTTTTGACTTAGGGTTAATATTGGAAATCTCATTTTCTCTCCCTCCTATAAATACTCTCTTCACCTACCCTTCCTCCCTCAAACGCAGAAATCCTCTCAGATCTGAAATCCTTCTTCCCAAGCCGACCTCTGCAAATTTTTCCTTCCCCAGAGCTATCTGCACTGCCGCATTTTCCCATAACCAGCCGCAGATCCGCCGCCCTCCGGCCACATCTGGAGCTTTGAAAACTTCTGCCTGGCTGATTTCTATCTCTGGTGACAGATCCAGACCCAATCTTCCAGATTCTGTCCCGGGTGCCTTCTGCACACGTGCTTTTGGATTTCCCCCCACGCTCTCCGGGGGTGGTTTGATCTTTCCTCTCTGAAATCCTTTGCTTTAATTCCTTTATTATACATGGCCCCGAATTTGTTTGTGGAAAGGGATTTTTTCAAAATTTTGAATGATAATAGGGGGTATGGGCACATCTTTGTTGATAGATTACGTGCATGGAATTGGTATTCTCTGGTTTACGATAACAGTTGAAAATGATGCATACTACTGTCCAGAACTTGTCACTACATTTTATAATACACTCGATCATGCATCTGTGAATTATGAGACATACCAATTTGTTGTTCATATGCCGTTAGGTGACATCTTTGTCACAATTCCACTCATTGCTGAAATCACTGATGTCCCAATTCACCTCCACCATAGCGACCCCTTGCCATTGATAGATTACATGACCATCATGGGGGTCCGCTGTATAGCACAGGACCGTGGGCTCAAAGCCAACACGACCTTTAGAAATGTGCATTGCATTGGACGCTGGGTCCAACGCTACATTTTTGGGCTTGATCATGCCACGTCCTTTAACAGACCCGTGTTACAAATAATCCATGATTTAATCACTCGAAACCACACGGTCTGTTTGAATAGGGCCATCTTCCATGCTATTCTTGACAACTCCTCCCGCACTCGGGGTGCCAAGCATTCCCATCCAATCTTAATCACACGTCTGTGTAAGAATTTCATATCAGACGCTGTTTTTAATACCTTCGACCGAGTGCTTGTTACAGTAGAGAGACCCACCAGCTCATATAATGGTTGCTTGCATGCACTCTGGACACCCAGTGCCCAGCCTGAGGATATACCTGTGGAGTCCTCTTCGGAGGAAAGCTTAGAGGAAATAGATGAGCCACAATTTTGGAGGCAAGACCCCCCAACGGAATCAAGAGCCTTCATGTCCACCATCTGGAAGGGCATGAAGAAAATCTTTAGGGGGCAGGTTCGTCTTAGGAAGAAGGTAGAGGAGCAATCCTCTCGGTTGGATAGTATGGAAGCAGCGTTGAGACGTTCGCAGTCGGCTGGACCTAGCACCACCGCTGGTCCAAAACGACAAAGGGGTTGATCATTATCCTTTACCTATTTCATGCATCATTTCATCTTGCATACATTGGGGACAATGCATGAGATAGGTATGGGGGGGTAGATTCTAACCTAGGATTTTTCATCTTCTTTTTAGGCTTTTTATTTTTATTTTTTAGGATTTTCATTTTCTTTTTAGATTTTATCTTTCTTAGTAGATTTTCTATTTTCTTTTAGATTTTACTTTTTCTTTTAGAGAAATATAAAAAAAAATAAATTAAAAAAAGGGAATTTTTGATCCATGTTTAAAGAATCAAACTTAACTTTAGGGATTAAGGAAACTCTAAACTAAGATTTCTAATTATAAGTCGAAAAGAGGAGATTTGTTAGATTTTTAGGTTAAGTAATAAAGGATTAAAAAAATTACTAGATTTTAATTCTTTCTTTAGGATATATACATTAAACATATTGAAGGATTAATCAAAGACTTTGTGACTTTATTTACATATATATATAATAAAAAAATAGAATAAAAATGTGTAAATAAATAATAAATAATAAATACTTAGCCACTAATTAAGCTGGTTAGCTGTGCCTCAAGAAGCATGGCCAGTCACGCCTAAAGGTGGTTAAGTCCTCAAATTTCTTCGTGGCCTTTTTTACTCGAGTCATCGAACCCTATGGATGTTTTCTCATCTGGTGCCCTAAGACCGTCTGGTTTGGGAGTCATCGGTAAGAGACTCGCTACAAGGGTAAACTAGAAAGCCTAAGGATGCTAAGGAAATGTAAATAAATAAATATTATAAAAAAAAGAAAAAAAAAGAAAAAAAAATGTTATATATATTAGTAAATAAATGAACTTAGTCTAAGAAAGATCCTTCATATTTATAGATGTATATATCCTAGGATTGATGCAAAATCCGGTTTTTGATCTTTTCCCTAAAAACTTAACCTAAATTGAAAACAAAACTCTAAATAGACACTTATAAGAGGAATGACAAGTTTAGGGTAACCTGAAACCTATAACTTAAGTGAGAATCTTTAAAACATGGATCAAAATTTTCACTAACCCTTTTATTTTTCTTTATGGATTTTGTGGGTGCAATCCGCTGAAAACCCTCAGGAGACAACACTCCTCCTCTAGGGTAACCTAGAGGTTTAACGGATTATTGCACGTGCTCAGTGCAATCGTGTCACCTACGAAAGTAGTGTAATAAACTAGTTAGGATTTTCTTTCTTTTTCTTTCTTTTTTTTTTTGCTCGAGGACGAGCAAAAGCTAGGTATGGGGGTGTGATTGTTATACATATTTGCATATTTTACCACTTCCATACCATGCATATTGTAAATAAAAATGTGATTTTAATCCTTTTCTCTCTATTTTTTGCAGGTCCACATTTGAAATGAGAAAAGGCCAAAATTTCTTTAATTAGCAATAATTAAAAGAGATAATTCAAAGCCCAAAAAGTGAGCCCAAGGTTGAGCCCAGGATCTGGAGAATCTACGCGCCAGCTCACGCTTCCAGAAGATCCACGTGGCTAACAACCTGTAACAAATCTGTAACAGAAAGATCTACTTGAACGGCCCTGATTTTGCCGCGCATTCCAGATTTATGCCGCGTGTCCACGGCGGTTACAAGGCCGTTGGGGCCGAGATTTTCTCCAACAAATGGGATTCTGGAGCCTTCTCTCTGAGCCCTATAAATACAGTACCAAGGCCTGCACGAGTGAGACAGAGAGAGATTAGGGTAAAAGCTTGTATTTTGTGAGAGAGTGTTGGTATTCTCTTAGGTTTTTAGCTCTCCCTCTTCTTCCTCCTAGAGATTTTGTTAAAGAGAGAAAAGAGAGTGTTTTTGAGAGCTTGTAAGCAAGGAGGTGACATCACTTGTAAGCAAGGATTAATCAAGGCTTCATTCTTCTCTTTACAACTTCTAGTAATTTTGCTTTACTTTCTTGCTTTACTTTTCTTGCTTTCATCATGAATTGTTGTTTAGTTTCTTTTATAATGGATAGCTAAATTTCTTTTACATGGCTAGCTAACAACTCTCATTGCTAACTTCTAACTCTTTGGGTGATGGCTAAATTCTATACTTGCTTTGTTAAGTCTCTTTTGCTTTCCAATGAAGTAGAGTTGCTTTCACTTGGGAAATGCTTGTTCATACTCCATATGATTCATGTGTGCCTCATTTAGAGCCTTGTCTAGAACAAGTGCCTTGATGGAACATGGAGATGGATCACCAAACATATGCTATTTGTAGAACAAATTCTTTACTTCAAGCTAATTTGTTGTTATGCCTTGAATGACTAATGAATGTTGTATCTTCTTCCTTAGCATCCCTTGAGTGACACTCCTTGAAGTCCACCATAGAAAATCTATCTCGGGAGCCAATGAATCAATATGAGGCTACAAGCTAAGACCAAGAAGAACACTCATCTTCCAAGCAGGAAAATACTTGACCAAACAAGCAAGTCATCTCTATTGCCAATGAATCAACATGAGGCAATCATGCATCACCCTTGAGTTTAGTAAGTTAGCAAAGTAGTAAAGTTAGCTAGCCATGGCATTTCTCATCTAAAGTTTCCTAAACATTTTCTTTACTAGCTTTCTTTCTTAGCAATATAAATCTCCAAAGTTCTTTTGACTTTCTTTCCATCATGCACAAATCCACATATATTTTCATTTTCTTTTCCATACTTTTACATTTGTTTAAGAACAAAGAAGAATCTTCGTTTTCTTTTCTTCACTACGAACCGTAAAGCTTCCATCGTGAGCTCTCCTCGAGGATCGACCCGGTATAGCCCATGCTATAACGGAGATTGGAAAGGATACATTAAACATTTTAAATACATTGTGGAGTGATTAAAGCACTTAAGGTTGACTCTAAACCTTCGCTCTTTTACTGAATATTTGTGCATATACTTCACACTATCTTTTCCTCATCACTGGACTGGTCAGAACTAGTGGATTATACATTTGCACGTTCGATTAGTTACATTGGATTTGGATCCTTTTGATTCAGCTTGATGGAACTGAGGTTTGACCGATGATCTGAATTGAACTTGGATAGTTATAACTTTTTGCATATGTTGAAGTGTATATTTATCTAGATATTGAGACTTGTATACATAAGTGATTTAGAAGAAAGATATATTGACGATATAAAGGACTGGAGTAGCTCGTCATGATTGAGGTAACTGATTATTGATTTATTGAAGTGCTTACTGTATCAGACATTGACTTTGGATTCACCGATAGATGAGACTTTGATTGATTCTAGAGGGGACTGTATTGTAAGGAATCAGTGTCTAGATCATTATTTTATTATTCATGTTACCGAAGGTTACTGGGAAACTATCGTTAGACCGTAACAATCATGTACAGTCCTATTGTTCATCGTATACACAGTTACTGTAACTGTTCATTGTTATTGTTATTGTTAACCGTGTATACGATTACTGTTTACTGTCATTGTACTATTACTGTCACTGTATCGTCCCAGTATTCTATGTAACATGGATATTAATTTTTAACTGAATTAAATAATAATGTAAATGGACAACTTACTTTGGGATTGAAATTTTGATGAAGGAGACGGCGTCTGTATTTTGGGCGGATCTAGTATACAGGCTGCACAACCGACTTATGAATCCACTGCAGGGTTCCAGGGGATGACTAACTTTCTATCTGTTTATTGTTCCACAGTGTTACTATGAGTATTGTTCCATAGTGATGCTGTAAGTACTGTTACTGTTACTGACTACCTAGCGGTAAGGCCTGGCTCAGCAGCAGACATCTGGGTCGTAGTCTCAGGTTTGTACGGGACCCACCTAAAGCATAGACAATGTCTCTAACCAATCAGTTTCAATAACTTAAGACCCTAATTGACAAGTGCAGTAGGCGTAGTATGGGATGTGTCTATTACAAGTGACAATTGGTGTTCACTGACATAATTAATATTGATAAACTGTTATTATTTACTATAATGGACTGTACTCACCTGACTGAACATATAAGTTATGATAAACATATGATTGTACACATGACTAGATTGTATACCAGACTAGTGACATGCTAGGTTACACATCTTGACATCAGTTGTTTGTTTACAGTTGTATTAGTCGTCTTTTATCTGCAGACTTATTCATGTAATTGTTATTCAGCTATCTTTTATTTTTAGTTTTAGACCTATTGTTATTTTGTACACACTGTTTATATGCATGAACACTTTCTTTTTCTTATGCACTCATTAGGTTACTTCTAACGACTCTAGATTCGTACGTCCAGATATGGATGTTTCTTGTTATTGATCAGTTATTTGTTGAGATTGTACATGTTGCAAGGAGCTGGAGTTCTCTCTTCTTAATTATTGGTATTCCTGCTCTTTTATTCATGTTATTCCTCAATTCTCTCTATATTGTTTCAAGTCACTATTTTATATTCTTAATCATATGCTATCATTCTGTTAGATATTTATATGTCATATTGCAGTTATATTAATTTATCGTAGTAGATTTTATAACTTATTCAGGTTACTTTAGGCTTAGCGTGTATATGTGGGGTATTCTCCTCGCGTATATATGTCGCCGACTCTCTTCGCGACTCTGTTTTCCTGTATTTTGGGAAGCGGGGCGTCACACCCGTGTTTGTGATTGCTCGTCTCTCTCTCAACTCACTTGTATTTAATATCTTGCTTACTTTTATTGATTACATCTCTATATGTTTGATACTTACTTGTGCTTAATTGATATACATACTTGGGACTGTTTGAAATCTTGTATGCTCCTATATTGTTCATATCTTTACATGCTTGATATTGTGTTTGTGCTCACGCTAGTATTGAATTAAGAGAGCTATAATAGTACCTCAACTCTTATTCTAGAGGAATCCTGAGGAGAAGTTCACAGCTCTTCACCAGGAATTTGGCTTCACTCTTTGGTTATACGTTGTGTGATAGTTTTAGTTTGCATAATAAGTTTTAATTCCATATTGTTTGGTATTTGATTAGCACATCACCTTTTCACCCCCCTTAGGTGATCTTCAGTCACAATGCCCAGCGATTTTTATGGATTTGATGAGCCATCGACCCTACTAGCCTCGTGAAGCGAGAGTCATGTGCCAGCCATGCGAGCTCAACTAGGCGTGGGCTTGGCTGCACGCTGGTGCTTAGCATTTAGCGCTGTGTTACGCAATGACTTCACCGCATGAACTTCGCCAAGTGCGAGCCTTGCAGAGCGTTAGCTCTGCCGCACCCTAGTGCTTAGTGTCTAATGTTGTGTTACGCAATGGCCCCACTTGGCCTGACTTTGCTCATGGCTAGTTTCGACAGTGTTTAACATTCTAGCCTCGTTCTCCAGATTTCTCCTACCTAATGCGTTGCATGGAATTAGTGAACAGGCTTTTCTCCCTGCATCTGAACTAACTTATCATAATAATTACTAACGATCTATTCAGCCAACCTTGTAGAACTTGCGTATTCTCTAGATATTTAATTTACCATTGGGTTATCCTCTAGAGAGTAGTTGTTATAAATTTTTAGTTATGCCTTTCAGGGTAATCAGTACCAGTGCTCAGAACTCGTTATTATTATCGGGTTTTCTTTATCACGATCTATTCAAAGGTCTCTAACCCTAAATTCATACATGATTCAAAACCAAAATGATTACATTCATTATCTCGATAGTTTAGAAGCACAACTGGATCGTTTGGAAAATATTGAAAATGTTAGGATTGAGGAAACTCAACCTAATACCTTTTTGACCATTTTTGATTCACCCAGCTCTACTAACGAGACTGAAGAATCATGGTGTCTTGGAGATCTTGATCAAAACTCAATTTCATCGCATCAACATGAACTTAATCAATCCCAACCCATGGACAAATTGGCAAGTTTTAACCTTAATGAGATTGAACTAGATTGTGAATGCAAACCCGATCCTCAACTTTGTCATCTAATTCCAAACTTTGAATATATATTGACTCCAATGTCTTTACCCAATTTGGACCCAATTCCCGGGCCAACATTAATTCCAGTACCCGTATGTTATGAAATTGGATCACTTATTTTGGATAGTCACATCCATTTAATGGATCATAAATACGAACTTAAATTTTTTAATTTGGAGCTCATTCTTGAACCAAACCCGACTCTCAAACCTAAATTTGATTTTTCCGAGCCGGTATTGGTTCCCAATCCTATCATTCTTAAGCTCAAATCAATCACTTTATCAAGTCAAATTCTATTATTGGACCAAGGTGTAAACAATGATAACCCTAAGATGGTATTCCAAGATTGGTCATACCACCAAGATAGTTTCAATGTTAGGGTCTTGCACGATCCTATTCATTTGGGGGATAATAACAATGTACATAGGAGAGAGGTCATAAAAGATATGTTCCTTGATGATTTACAAGATTTAGATTGGGTAGAAATGCTTGGCCCAATCCGGCCACCACCGGAACCACCACCTTGAGGTCACATTTTGTCTTCCCTTTCTTCTTTGTCATGCATATATGCATTCATTCATACATTGAGGACAATGCATGAAATAGGTGTGGGGGAGGGTTTACTAACATACTAACATAGGTAGATACTAACAAAAAAATTTTTATAAAAAAACTTTTTGAAAAAGAAAACAATATTTTAATTTATTCCTGTACGTAATTAAGTTAATTTCAAGGAATAGGAAAATCATAATTAGGATTTCTTAACACTTGGTCAAAATAAAAATTATTTGTTTGATTTTTAGGTTTAGGAAAAAAATTGAAAAAGTAATTTAGTCTTAATAATTTTACCTTGATGAAATATGCATGCTTTATATACTTACACACTTGAGATTCAAAACAAAGACTCTTGTGTCTTAGAAAAAAATATTTAAAATAAACAAATCGAATTATGGTTAGCTA
This sequence comes from Agave tequilana, assembly GCA_038442645.1. Lineage (NCBI taxonomy): Eukaryota > Viridiplantae > Streptophyta > Magnoliopsida > Asparagales > Asparagaceae > Agave > Agave tequilana. The sequence goes on along the minus strand of JAVJIF010018866.1, from coordinate 67,017 downwards.
CGTACTTTGGCCTAAGAAAACCTTGGTATTTACGTGAAAGGTAATTAGATAAGTTTAAAAAAAATTAAAAATATATCATATATGTATTAACACATCTAATAATCAATTAGTTAGGTATTAGGGCCTCAAGAAGCCTTTATAATTACACAAAAGAAAATTAGATGTGTTATACATATTTAAAAAAAAGAAGTGCTTAAAGGGCAACGAAGTGGTAATACTTCAAACTTCTTACAAAAAAAAAGAAGAAAAGCAATAATAATAAATGTATAAGGCATTAGAGTTGAAGTTGACCAAAGATGCATATAATTTAGGATATATAATAGACTCGATGAGAAATTCAATTTGAATTCTAACCTAAATTGATAAATATTACTTGAAGAAAGACTAAGTATAAGAATGATCAATTCGGTAATCCTAAAAACTTATAAATTTCTTAATTTTATAAAAATATTTTAAATATTTTCTCTCTTTCAAAATGGTATTTCGAAAATACTAACATTTATTTTTTTCCTTATGAATTTTGTGGATGTAGTTCACTGAAAATCCTCATGAAACAACACTCGTCCTTTAGGGTAACCTAGAGATTTAACGGCTTGTTGCACGTGCTAAGTGCAATCGTGATTCCTACAAAAGTGAGTTAGGTTAGATTAAATTAGTTTCTAACATTTGGTTTTACTCGAAGACGATCAAAAGATAGGTGTGGAGGTGTGATTGTACTCCAAAATTGTATTTTTATCATCACTTTTACATATATATCCTTGATAATTCCTTATTAATTAATGCTATTAACCTCTTTTTTAATTTGGTGTGTAGTTACTTAAATGAGAGGGTAAAGATACAATAAGCTTCATTTTATCCCTAATCCTATCTAAAGTTAGATTTTAAATTAAATTGAATCCAAAGGAGGAAAGAATTAATCTTCATCTCCTAAATTCAAGTTCAAATTCAGAAGATAAAATCCTAGAAGATGAATGGGGTAAAGCTAATTCTACAAGGAATAAGGAGGATAATTCAAATTAAATGGAGTTCAAAATCAATTTAGACTCGAATTCAGACTGTACACTTTTTAGTATTCAGATCATAACGTTTGCAACAGATACTTAAATCTGATGATTCAAGATATTACAAAAAGAAGACTTGAAGGACTATAATTCTTATGTTTATCTCTCTGTCCAATTCAGTTGTCTGATGGGTCATATTCAGCGATCAACATGACTAACTTGCTGCAGATTAGAATTGAATTCCCTATTGAATTGGGAAACCTTCTAATTTGTATCCTAATGTGATTAGTTTTGAGGTCTATTTAAAGAGCTAAAGTATCTGATAATCTCTCATCACCACATCAGAAATCGTAAGTTAGGAGTTTTTTTAGTTTCTCTTTCAAATTTCTTTATAATTTTTAGATTCTACTTTTACTTCTAATTCAAGATTTATGAGAAGGAGAAGCCATTATAATTCGAGGTGATAGATCAATATAAGGTGCTTTCGTTCTTTTCATATCTCTTTTATTATTTACTTATTTTTGCTTTTTCTTTTTTTTTATTTCTTACTTTCTTTTACTTGTCATGTTTACCATGAGTAGCTAGATTTTTCTCATGCCTTGCTAAGACATCACTACCATCACATCTAATGTCTAGTAGATAACCAGATTAGATTATATGCATGCCTACTCTAAAATTTATTCTTGAAGACTTATTAGGATAAGCAACTAGGTCAAATATTTGCTAATACTTCTTAATTGTTTTTCTTAATCTATGCTTGATGAAAATCTTTATATTTTAATGTTAAACTTTGATTACTGTTATTTCAAATAGGGTTAATATTTGCTAAATACTGTCTATTAATTTTTCTTTCTTTATACTTGATTGACAACCTTGATATTGTAACGTTAAAACTTGGATGGTGCTATTTCAAATCATAACCTAGTTTCTATCCCGTGTATCTTGCTTGATTTTGTGGTAGAATATCATGTTTAGGATTTGAAGTGAAGTAATTATCTATCTAGTATTAGCATGTATGGTGGTTGATTATTAGTAAGAGTGAACCTTTCTTTTAGTTTGATTCTTTATCTATAATTAATTCATCTTTTTTTTTCTAAGTTCTTTAAAAAAAGAAGATAATAAGAAGATAATATTATCGAAAAGCTTCCATCGCATCTCTCCCTGAGGATCAACCTGTTTAGCTCTTACTACAGTGGTTAAATTGCAAAGATTCAGAGTTAAAATCAATGACATACACTTTTCATATTCTCCGTATTCTTTTTGGCAATCAATATACTAAGGTAATCATCAATTGTAATAATATAAAGTCCACAAAATCAGACAAATCCAATATACATCTATCTCCCAACCCAACCTCGAGTAATTAAAATAGGCCAGAATTCAAGGTTTACTCTATTCTATCAGTTCAACTTTGCAAATCAACTCACCCAAGTATTCACACATATAACTATAACCATGGACCAATCAAAATCCAGTATCCAAATCAAATCACCATCTAAGTTATATCATAGATAGTCCCAGATCCGAAATAGTAAAACAGGTTTACATGAAATCCACCCTGATGAATTTAATTTATAATTTCAATTAACTGATAAACCTCTCATTTTATTAATAAAGCCAAATCCTCAGAATCCAATCATCACCAGATTTATCACCGAATAATAGAATATTAAGTCTGGTAACTAATATGTACAAAACCTACCATTATTCTCATAAACAAACTATATTAATCTCAAGATCAAATCAAGTCCACGTATCCAGTATATCACACATATTTTTGAAACCCCAAAATAGTAAACGAATAAGCATGAAATGATACTCTAATATCTCAGTATCAAAATATGGAGTCCATAAAGATCATAATCGGTCTAATTACCTAAATTATATCTAAACTATCTCCTATCATATAATAATTCAAGTCCAATAATTCATTCCATGATCGAAATATTCACTTTCCAACTTATTTGATACCCCTGATCAAAATAGTTGATCATTAGAACTGAACTCTAAATTATAACACCACGATCATTCTAAATTCTAAAAATCAATAGATTTAACTGAAAATACACTTAGTGGGGGGAATAGGTGTATGACTAATCTAATGACAAATGATGCAAAATTAAAAACTAATTGCAACACACTACGTGTAACCAAGGAGTGTAGCCGAATACCCAGTGACGGGCTCTGGACTATCCCCTCTAAATTTCTCTAAATAAGAGTTGAGGTGCTATGTGAAGCTCTCTTGGTTCAACACTAGTAAGGCACACAATCAATACCAGGCATATAAATGCTGTGAACAATATGATGCAATGCAAGATATAAAAGAGAGAGTTTAGAGATAGTAGATCAATCACAAACACCGAGATATGTTTCGAGGTTCAAGCCACTGCCCTATTGGACCAAAGGCCATTTGCCCTTAGTTTTGATGATAACAAACCATATGTAGTTAGACATTAACAAAAGTGTTTAATTAAGTTTCAGGAAAAATTTTATGTTGCATTTCGGCTTCAACACAAGACTCACATATTTGGAAGCCAAGAAGATTTAGATCCCAGAGTCTAGCACACTAGAAGAGCTCAAGGATAAAGCATATCAAGAAGACTGTTTCAAGATCTGTATCTTTACCGTTTTCCATTTTAGTTAGGATTTATAGATATTTGTCAAAACCAAGATGAAAGAAGTTGATAGCTTTTGGGATTGTCACACAAGCACATTTCATAATCCTTTAGTGTTTTCATACAAAATTTTATTACCTAATTTCTTACCAAGTTTCAGAAAAAATCAAGTTTCGAAAAATCAGGTTTCGGAAAAACAAGTTTTGAAAAAACTAGTTTTTGTTTTTAGAAAAGATTTTTATCAAAATATAGTTCTAAATTATTTGGTGTTGATCTAAGATCACACTCTACTTGCTCAAAGACCTACAACTCTATTTTTGTATCTACATATTAAAACAAATTTTATTGGAAAACTTTTGACTTCAAAATATATTCAAAAACCTGTCCTTTGCCCTTAGATGGTCGACCGGCCAGTCAACCGCTGGCAGAGCTAAATTGCTCTGTCGGTTGACCAGGCGGTCGACCAACGTGCACCAAAGTGCACGAGTGCACTTCGGTCGACTGACCGGTCGACCGGAAGCAAGAGCAGTGCTCTCTGTTTCTTCCGGTCGACCAGGCTGGTCGACTAACAGAGAGTTTTTACTCTTTGTTTGGGATCCACAGTCGACCGTCCAGTCGACCGCTTTCCCAACGGTCGAAAATCTGACCGTTGACGATCAACCGCCCGGTCAACCGACAGCAGAGAAATCTGCTGAGTTGGCTCCCAATGACTAGTTTCTGTTTTGTCTTTTGTTGGGTCTTCTCCCAACGAATCTATTGAGTTTTCTAACCTTATTTTCATCCTCTATAAACATGGGGGGTATGAAGCAACTCAATAACAAGATTTACAAGCCTCATACCAATGTTTTTCAAAGTTTAGCCTCTTTGCAAAAGATTTTCTCTTGAGCCAATTATTTCCAAATTTGGTGTTTTAGTTTGAGCCATTTCCTCTACTTGTCTACTTGCTATTTGTACTACACAATCCTAAATGTTTCACTTCCTCATCTTTGTTGTAGGGTTGTGCTTGTGAGCTACCTTTATGGTCAAGTATTGATCACCGTTTTCTTCGATTGAGAAGTTGTAAAGGTTGTGGCCTCGAGCGAGCTAGTGAGCTCCTAGTTGGTGTTGCGGCACCGTGAGAGAGGACAAGTGTGTCTGAAGAGTTCTAGTGAGAACTTGTAATCGGTTGAGCTCATATTGGAAATCCTTCATCGTGTTGAAGGCAGGGACATAGAGCAGTGGTTCGAACCTCGAAATATATTCTTGTATTTGCGATTGTCCACTATCTCTCTAAACTCTACTCTCTATCTTTACTTGCATTTACATTGCTAACTCTTTTGCAAGATCTATCTAATTGTTATTGCTTATTGCTAATTTATTTTTAATTTCGCATTATTTGCCATTAAGTATAGCCATCACCTATTCACCCCCCCTCTAGGTGATTTTCAATTGGTATCAGAGCCTAATACTAGCTTTTGGTTTAACCACCTTAGGGAGATCCTCTTTGTTTGGCTATATTTATTTGTTGCATTTGTTTTTATTTGTTTGTGCACTATACTTGTTTTCATGGCATCACTTGACTTCTCTAGCATCAAATCCCCACCCAAATTTGATGGGTTGAACTTTCTCATTTGGAAAGTCAAAATGAAACCTATTCCTAAATTCTCTAGGAGTTAAGAGTTGCCAAATCCATTACCAAAGAATTTGTTGAACCTCACGATGATGAGAGTACATGGTCCGAAGTAACCGCTAAGGACTATGAGGCCAATGCTAGAGCCCAATATGCACTTACACAAGCATTAAATGAAGATGATCTTTCTCGTGTGATTGATTGCAAATCCGCTTATGAAGTTTGGAATGTTCTTATCATTACTCATGAGGGGATGTCGCAAGTCAAGAGATCCAAAATTGACTTGCTCCGTTCTCAATATGAGAATTTTTACATGCTTGAAAATGAAAGTATAGATGAAATGCTTACTGTTTTCACCAAGATTACTAATGCCTTATCCTCTTTAGGTGACAAAATTGACAATGATCAAAAGATCCGAAAGGTCATTAAAGCTCTTTCCAAATCTTGGGAAGTCAAGGCAACGACACTCAAGGAGCTAAACAATAGGGAGGAGATGGACTTCTCCAGCTTCATCAGTAATCTCAAAACCCATGAGATGGAGATGAAGATGAGAGAAGAAAGTAATAGCTTTCAAGGCGATTCCATCCTCCTTTGATGAAGAAGAGTCATCGGAAGACTACGATGAGGACTTTGCCATGCTCATTAGAAAAGTGGGCAAGATGTTCTACAAGAAAGGTAGACAAAGTAACTTTCGAAGAGGAAAACCTCAAGGAAGACTTAAAAAGAAAAGGGAGAAACGGGTCCGTGCTTCCATTGCAAAAGAACGGGACATCTAATTGCAGATTGCCCCTCTCTACAAGCTACTACCTCCAAGAACATCCAAAAGAAGAAAAAGGCGATGGTGGCCACGTGGGATAATTCGAAGACAGATCTGAAGAGGAGATTGACACTGCACACATGTGTTTCATGGCACATGGTGATGAAGCTTCTAAGGTAAACCTAGAAAACTCTTTAGAAGATGAGGATTTGACTATGAATGAATTAGCTCAATTTTTGAAGAATTACAAAATAGATATGAAATTTTCCTTCCTCAAAAAAAAGTTGAAAAAGGAAAATGATTTATTAAAGAATAAATTTGAGATTGTTTTGAATGAGAAAAATGATTTGTCAAAATCTTTTGAGAAAATGAAAATAGATTTTGAAAAATATAAAACTACTTATAAGGGCAAAAGCCCAATTATTTCTTATAATAAAAATGAATTTTGGAAATTCAAAAACGCATTGAGGTTTTAGATACAACTTTGAAAAAGTGTGCATTTGACATGACCAAATTTGCATCTATGTTTCCTAAGGGAAAAACCCAAAGAAAACACACTCCTCATGCATCACATACACATGCACACTCACATCAACACAAGCATACATTCATGTATGAAAAAATATATACTTGCGCACGTTATAGCCGCAAAGGCCATTTGGCAAAATTTTGTTATGCAAAATTAACATGATAAAAAAGATGTTTGGGTTCATGAAAATACTAACCCTAAAGGGCCCAAATAGATTTGGGTACCAAAGGACACGCCAAACTTAATTAATATAGGTGCGTCGTCCTCCTCCAAGACTTAGGGGAAGATGGTGCCCGGGTGGTGGATGCATCAAAACTTAACGAACAAATATCACTTGCATCGCTATCAAAGAGGCACCTATTTTGGAGATTGCCCGTGGTTTGGTAACTTCTCCACTTAAGATTTTATTTTTAGTTAGACTTATATATGCATGGGATTTGCTAGTACATTTTGTGATAATTTGGTTTAAATATGTAGACTAGCATATCCTTATTTTTTTATCTTGACTATAGTTGAGATTGTGTATTTAGTTTGCTTTTATTCCTATACTAGCCTTATTTTGTTTGTCCATGTATCAAGTATTTTTTTTTTGTAAATATTTCTATAAGAACATATATTTTTGTCAAATATGAAAATTTATTTAACCATAATTATGCAAATAAATAGAGATAGCAATTGCGCGCCTCAACTCTTATCTAGATGAATGTCGAGGAGAAGTTCAGAACCCTAGGTATTCGGCTTCAATATCTCAAAATTATTGCTTAATTATTAAAATAAAAAAAATTTGTTGTTAATAATAATAAAATAAAATAAAAATGAAAATTTATTTTATGTGTTTTTCATGCCTATTAAAATTTTCCCAATGTTTTCATGTTTTATTTGTAAATATATATTAGTCTCAATTTTCCTTTTAAAAAGAAAATTAACATTAAAATAAAATAGTTTATACTATGTTTGGGGGTGTTCCGGGCGACCGAGTTAGCCTGTCATAGGCCCGGTCGACCGTTATAACCTGACATACAAAAAAAAATTGTTTAACCCGAAGCCGGTCGACCGACTGAAACCGAGATTGCTCTCGGTTTGTGCTGGTCGACCGGGCGGTCGACCGGGAGTCGAGTAACCTATTTTTCACTCGTTTGCATACAAAGCCTTAAAAACTAAATCCCTCACTCTCATCTTTCTCAACTGGTTCTCCTTCTTCCCCCTTTCAATATTCTTCCTCCCAAACCCAATCCAACCCACTAAAACTCCTTCCAATCCAAAATTCATCCTACAAATTTTGTGGAAATCGTTCTCAGGCTCCAGATCTGTAGTTTTTTTGGGATTTCTCTTGGATCTTGAGGTATAACTAAAATTTCTCCTTAATCTCTTCAATTTTTCTTATTAATCTTGTTTATCCATCTTTATTTCATGCTATTATCCTGTTTAATCCATCATCATGTCCAAACGATCCTGATCTGAGAAGGGGAAACCCCTGAATCATCAACCAGCCCCTTACTCTCCCAAAATGCATCTCATAGATATACTATAATCCATAATAAATATGTCATCTCTGGTAGGACTGTGGTGCTTAGTGATTTTGAGCACCTTAATCTTGCAAATATCTTAAGTACTAGTTCACTTGAAAATTTTATCTCAATCAAAGAACTGGTTTATCCTGAACTAGTCCATTATTTTTACTCTAACTTGTCCTTCCAAAATTATCACATCCGGTCTAGAGTCATGGGCAAGGATATAAATATTTCTCTTAAAAAATGTGAGGGGGTAGATGTTTATAATATAGATCTTCATGAATTTACTTATCCTTTCGGTGAGTCTGCCCACACCGCATCTATTTTATGATAACCCCGCTTTAGTTAGGAATGAGGAGGTGAAGTATTATGCTCCTACCGCCCAAGTCTTGGCTAAAGTCATTTTCTATTACCTCAAGTAAAAATCAGGAGAGCATAGTCACAACAGGAGTTCTGCTCCTCTCCTGATCTATTGCCTTCTGAAAGGCATTAGAATAAATGTCCCCAAACTCATCATCGATTATATGATGTCCGATCATCTTCTAGTCCCAAACTGGCATTTGCCATTTGGGATGCTTATTACACATCTTCTAAAACAACTCCGAATTGATCTTTTCACTGAACGGTCCATCGAACTGTCAGTTGACATTAATAGCACTCTCCTCAAGAGGATGCGTGTTAGGGAGCGTGCTCCTGCTCCTCAGCCGCAGTCTATCATTCCTGCTGTTGCTCTAGGATCTTCTTCTGGTTCTTCTGCTTCCTTTGATCCCTATCATGCTCTCTCCACTCAACTTCGAAAGCATAGCCTCCGCTAAGATGACCGCTCACTTTCAGCGTCTAGAACAGCGAGTGGACAATGATCTCAACCACATCTGTGATTCCATTCGCTATATGCAGACTTGCGTCTATGACATCTACAACAGGCACACTTGGCCGGCTCCTCTTCCGAGTGGTCGCTCACAGCCACTTCCGTCCGCGGATCCTCCTTTCGCCACATGGGCTCCTCCTATTGTTCCTGAGGCACCAGCTTCTCCTGAAGACCCTGATTTCCAGGAGGGTTGATCCATTTTGTTGATAACAAAAAGGGGGAGAGTTATTTTGATGGAGTTATTTGAGGGTTTGTGGGAGTTAGCTTTTATGCTTTTATGTTTTATTTTCTGTATTTGGATTTGAGTATGTAGTTTGTTTGGTGGACATCATGTGTATTTGGTTTTTGAGGTTGGCATGAACCTCCTATGTTGTATGGACATATTTATTTCTGATATGACAGTTATCTTTATTGTCTCTATGTGGTATATGTGTTGGTTGTGTATTATTTCTTATTCCCTATTGATTCAACCATTTACCACTTATTTGGAGGGTGGAGGTATTACTGGATGGATGGAGGTAATCATTTGTGCATACACTTTCATATCTCTATATCCTTACCATGCATAAATGGTTGGCATATGAATCTAACTGTTATATTCTTTTATATGTTTTTATTGTGTATTTAGCTCTTTTATGCCTTATTCTTATATCTGCATGTGTTAAAGGGGAGCTTTACTTGAAGTCTCTTCCCAAAATATTTGTAATAACTCCATATGTTTTATCATCATCAAAAAGGGGAGATTGTAGTCCCAAAGGCCATTTGCTCTTAGTTTTGATGATAACAAACCATATGTAGTTAGGTATTAACAAAAGTGTTTAATTAAGTTTCAAGAAAAATCTTATGTTGCATTTCGGCTCCAACACAAGACTTACACATTTGGAAACCAAGAAGATTTAGATCACAGAGCCTAGCACACTAGAAGAGCTCAAGGATCAAGCATATCAAGAAGACTGTCTCAAGATTTGTATGTTTACCATTTTCCATTTTAGTCAGTATTTATAGATATTTGTCAAAACCAAGATGAAAGAATTTGATAGCTTTTGGGATTGTCACACACACACACACATTTCATAATCCTTTAGCGTTTTCATAGAAAATTTAATTACCTGGTTTCTTACGAGTTTCAAAAAAAACCAAGTTTCGAAAAATCAGGTTTTAGAAAAATAAGTCTTGGAAAAACTAGTTTTTGCTTTTAGAAAAGATTCTTATCAAAATATAATTCTAAATTATTTGGTGTTGATCTATGATCACACTCTACTTGCTCAAAGATCTAGAACAATATTTTGTATCTACATATTAAAAGAAATTTTATTGGTAAAATTTTGACTTCAAAATATATTCAAAAACCTGTATTTTGCCCTTAGCCGGTTGACCGGCCGGTCGACCGCTGGCAGAGCTAAACTGCTCTGTCGGTCGACCGGGCGGTCGACCGACGTGCATCAAAGTGCACGAGTGCACTTCGGTCGACCGACTGGAAGCAGCCGGTCGACCACTGGCAGAGCTAAACTGCTCTGTCGGTCGACCGGGCGGTCGACCGACGTGCATCAAAGTGCACGAGTGCACTTCGGTCGACCGACTGGAAGCAAGAGCAGTGCTCTTTGTTTTTTTCGGTCGACCGGGCCGATCGATCGATAGAGAGTTTTTACTCTCTGTTTGGGATCCATGGTCGACCGTCCGGTTGACTGCTTTCCCAATGGTCAGAAATCTGACCATTGGCGGTCGACAGCCCGGTCGACCGACAGCAGAGAAATCTGCTAAGTTGGCTCCCAACGACTAGTTTCTATTTTGTCTTTTGTTGGGTCTTCTCCCAACGGATCTATTGAGTTTTCTAACCTTATTTTCATCCCCTATAAATAGGAGTAGTATGAAACAACTCAATCACAAGATTTACAAGCCTCATACCAAAGTTTTTCAAAGTTTAGCCTCTTTGTAAAAGATTTTCTCTTGAACCAACTATTTCGAAATTTGGTGTTTTAGCTTTAGCCATTTTCTCTACTTCTCTACTTGCTATTTGCACTACACAATCTCAAGTATTTCAATTCCTCATCTTGGTCGTAGGATTGTACTTGTGAGTTATCTTTGTGGTCAAGTATTGATCAATGTTTTCTTCAATTGAGAAGTTGTAGAGGTTGCAGCCTCGAGCGAGCTGGTGAGCTCCTAGTTCGTGTTGCGGCACCGTGAGAGAGGACAAGTGTGTCCGAAGAGTTTTAGTAAGAACTTGTAATCGGTTGACGGTCTGGTGGGATCGCTCATAGTGGAAATCCTTCATCGCGTTGAAAGCGGGGACGTAAAGCAGTAGCTCGAACCTCGAAACATATTCTTATGTTTGAGATTGTCCACTATCTCTCAAAACTCTACTCTCTATCTTTACTTGCATTTACATTGCTTACTCTTTTGTAAGATCTTTCTAATTGTTAGTGCTTATTGCTAATTTATTTTTAATTCCGCATTATTTGCCATTAAGTATAGCCATCACCTATTCACCCCCCTCTAGGTGATTTTCATGCTCTACGTCCCCGCCTTCACACAGAAGGATTTCCCCTAATGCGTCCAAACAAGACTTCCCACACAGGGAACCTCCACTGAAAATTGGCAAATACAACTAGGAGTACACAACTCCTCTCTTAAACAAAACAACCTCTACACAAGAGATAAGGCACAACAACTATCATCTCACGCAAGAGGGATAAGGCACTAAGCCAAAAAAGAACAATCACCTCTACACTTGAGGGATAAGGCACTTTAGCCCAACAATCACCTCTACATTTAGAGGGATAGGCACAAAGCCAAAACTCTAACCTTAATCACCTCTACACTTAGAGGGATACCAATAAACTCAAACTCCTCCATAATCACCTCTACACAAGAGGGAAACCCGCAAACTCAAAGCAAAGAGATTACAACACTTGGTGGTATCAATACACCACAAACCAATTTTCTCACAAAACAAGATCCTATAGATAGGATAGATATGATAGCTCAAGTGTGAGAAAATAAGAGTTTGAAAATCAAAATCACAAAGAAAATACTTGGGAAAACTTCTAGGATAAAATAGAAATGAAGATAAAAAATAATTCCCAAAGACTTCTCTTTTTCTTTAATTTTTCCAACCCTTTATAACAAATAAAAGATAAATCTTTTAGCCCAAAAACTCTTGAAAACTTGTTACTAAAACACTTAAGAAGATGAAAAAATTTGCTCTTAAAATTCTTGTTAAAATCAGCCCAAAGGGATGGGTATTTATAACCCATTCCAAAAACTAGCCGTTGGGTCAAAGTCAGCAGAAAAGTCTGCTGCCGGTCGACCGGCCGCCGGCCGGTCAACCGGCCAACGGTCAAATTTATAACCGTTGTAGCCTGCTGGTCGACCACCCGGTCGACCGATGCCAGGCTTTAACCTATCAGTCGACTGCCCGATCGACCGAGGCCAGATCCAGAGAGCAGAGCTCTCTGGCTTGTCGACCAGGGCAAGATCCAGAGAGCAAAGCTCTCTGGACGGTCGACCGCCCGGTCGACCGGCCCTCAAGACAAAACTAGTTGTGCACGTTTGTGCACATCGATCGACCGTTCCGGTCGATCGACCACTGGTCCGGTCGACTGGCTCGGTCGACCGCCAGTCAGTCTGGCTAGGATTTTAGGGATTAAAAACTTGGTCTTTTTAACTTCTAAAAAATCCCATAAAATACACATAAATTCCACAAAAATAAGTTCTTGTAATATCTTTGAACAACAAATATGTATGACAAAATTTCAACACATATTACAAATAATTTGAATTATTTTTTGTGATATTGAATTAGGCTTAAACACAAAAAACTGTATTTTCCAAAACTTAGATTTGAAATGAAAAATCGTTTTCTCTAAAACTCATGTAAATACAAAAACATGATATTGAAACAAATTTGAAGCATATTGTATATGGATAGAATCCAATATACATATACGATATATATCTATATTTTTGATATGAAATCAAAAACCGGTTAAATTGAAGATCAAAACCAATAAACTTGTGTGTGTGGACTTGAGCATATCAACACTATCTACCTTTATACAATATCTAAACAATTTAAACTAAATACAAACTGAAGTCTTCTTGTATCCAAGCCGACTCGATCCAAACGCGATCCAATGAGCTTGACTCCAACCGAGTGCTAGATGCGATCTTGACGCGCGAGCTCTTGAATCTACATGTGATAGCTCCAAAATACTTTTGTTGAAGCTAATCACCTACTAAGATCTCGATCAAATATCTAAAACTAATTAATCACAAGATCATTAAACTATAACTATATGAGTTAATCATCATCAAAACTAGAGTGATGGGTTCTGGGCAAACAATCTCCCCCTTTTGATAATGACAAAACTCACGGAGTTATATATGCATGGATTAAAGTTAAGCTTCATAAAATCTCCCCCTTAACTCATGCATAGCAATAAACAATAAAGATATTCAATGATATACATAAACCAAATAACACATATATGCATAAACTAGTAATTAAACATGCATAAACTCACCAAATTCTTTAATCATGCATATAAAACTCTTCAAATACTTCTCCCCCTTTTTATCAATTCATCAACAAAGGGGCGAAAACAAATCAAACAATAAGGATATATATGCGATATACATTCATGAAGAGGAGAGACGTGTAAAGTTAACTCCCTTGCATACATTCAATACATGAAAAGAGATGACTAGACCCTAACCACATAAAGCATAATATACAATGCATAAGTGGAGATGTTAAGCTCCCCCTACACACGTGTATTACATAGAGAAGAGAGGTCAAGCTCCTCAATATGAGATACACTTAACATGAATCTATATATAGAGAAGATGTTAAGCTTTCCTTGCATATAAGCAATATATCAAAACATTATGAAACTTTTTAAAACAAATTTATGATACTAATTGAAAAATATCTTGTAAATTTTGATACCAATAGAAATGAAACATTGTATGTTTTTTATACCAATTGAAATATATATTATAAATTTTGATACCAATTGAAAGTAAAAACCAAATTTTTAGGTAACCACAACTCATTTTACAATAAGGATATCAACTTGAGAATAATACCAATTTAAGATTAATGATACCAATATTAAAAATGTTAGCATATACCAAAACAAAGTATTTTTTATCATAAAGAATGAAAGTAAGATACCAATTGAAAATAAAACTGATTGAAAGATAAAATATAATTTTTTCTCCCCCTTTATGAAATACTAATAAAACAATGCATAAGCTTGTATAAAATACCAATTGAAAAATAATTGACATTAAGGAGTAAAACAAGCTTAGCATAAACATAAGTTATGCTTTAAGATATAAAGATATTGTAAGCACAATCAAATCATATATATATATATATATATATATATATATATATATATATATATATATATATATAATATATATATATATATGTATGTATGTATGTATATGTATATGTATGTATGAAAATGTAAATACCAATCGAAATTGATAATAATTGAAGTTTGAAGCATACATATATAGAAAACACAAATATAAGTATACAAATATAAAAATATCAATTGTGATACCAATTGAAAATATAATGAGGATCAAGTGTATAACCCATACCTACCACCCTATTCATGCACATGTTTAAATAGATTTTCAATTTGAGCATACAAGGCATGGTCGCCCATCCAACCGCCCTTGGAAGGTAGGGTTTTCAAAAAAGTTATGATTTGAAAATGTTTAACATGTTTGAAAATCACTACCACATGAAGAATAAAGACTAGTTTAAAGACAATATTGAAAACTAGTTAAACATCCTTCAAAACATGTAACCAAATCATATATCCCATGAAAAAATGAAAATCACACAATAATTGACACTAAAAATCTATAAAGCATATATATTCTCATGAAACAAAAAATTCATGAGTAAACACCAAGCATAGAGTGTAAGAATCATGTAATCAACAACATCATGGAAACAGGGCATTTTAGGCGCATATGAAATTCCTTTATAAACATGAAAAACTTGAAAATTTAATTTTCATCAAAATAATACAAACTTCAAGGTATATGTATGTTTTGTCTAAAGTAGAGGTATACATACATATCCTAAATACAAATGAGTTCATAATAAAAATTTACTTGAAAAGCAAGTGACTCTAAGATAGACATGTATATTTAAAGTTTTGGCAAGATTTACATATACATGATGCTAAGCACATCATCATGAAAAATATGTACAAAATAGGCAATACAAGTTGAAATGTAAGAATCATCAAAATTAGGTTATACTAGTACATCTAATGAGTACAAATGAGCAACATAGCAAAAACATATAATAATCAATTTGTGGCTCACAAGTTGTACAAGTATATACACAAGTTTAATGAAAACTACATCTAAACATGTAATCAAAACATAAGTGCAAAAATCATAAACAATATGATCATTAAGTAAATGCACATGTCTTAGAGCTAGCATATACAAAGTAGTTAAACACTAACGAGAACACAAAGTATAAATCCATATGAACATGGGTGTATCTCAAATACTGCATATGTATATCACAAGTCTAATTATCATGGCATTTAACATAATAATCATGAAAAACTGAAACATGCTAAAAATCAACAATATGAAAGCATGTAAGCTAAATGGGAGTTAGAGATAGTTATCAAAATCATTAGGGCTTATCTCTAGGTCTCCAAACAATGATGGTCCTCCACCAAACTCTCCTTGAAAGTCATGCATCCAAAATTGTTACCATTTAGCTCGGAACGCATCCACCATCAAGGCACCAACACCCTCACGTCAAGTGAGACCTCACACCTACATCAAATACCATAGGGGTGAATTTTGGTACCCATACTTTATTGGGTCCATGGGGGTTAGCATCTTTGCTAACCCAAACAAACTTATTTGCAAAATTTGAATTATTTAATCTATCATAACAAAATTTTACAAGGTGGCCCTTACGTCCACAATGTGTACATGTGTACACATGAGTATACATGGTGCCATGTGTGTGAACATGAGAAGCATGTGTATGATGTAGTTTGTGTGCATGCATAGGTAGAGTATGTTTCTTTCGAAACATAGATTCCAAACGTGTGTGATTTATGGCACATTGGTTCAAAATGGAGCCCAAATAATCAACGCTCTTCTTCAAAGCACAAATATCTTTTTCAATAATTGAAGAAGAAGTAGAAAATGCAACATGTTTATCACTAGTAAATGGAGTACTAGAAATATGACAAACATGAGAAGATAAGTCATTTTTCAAAGATTTATTTTCATTTGAAACTAAATCCAATTTCTTTGAAATAGAAGCAATTTTATTTTTAAAGAGTTGTTTTCTTTAAAACAAAATCAGGTTTTGAAGACAAAACCTCATTTTTCTTCAAAATGTCATCACAATCATTTTTACTTTTTAAGATTTTATTTTCAATTAAGACAAGATCAAGTTGGGATTTCAATGAGTCCCTTTCAATAGAAATCTCATCCCTCTCTTGCAAAGCCATGTTAAGTTTTGAAAACAAATCCTTATTTTCTTCTTTTATTTTAAAAGTTTTCTTTTTCAAAAGTTTATACTTTTCTAACAAGTTTTGACAAACAATAGATAGTTCTTCATTTAATGCATCAGCATTTATATAGTCATCACCTGAAGAACTAGCACAATCATCTAGTTGAGTTTTCTAATGTACCTCAAGGGAGTCATTCCCTTGGACCATGTAGTAAGCTTGTTCGGATTCTCCTCCACTACATTGCTCCTCCACATATTTCGTCGTTTGTAGCTTGAGAGCGGTCAAAGTGTTCCACACTGCAAAAGCGGAATCACAATGAGAAACAATAGATAAATGTTCTTTGCTAAGAGTGCATCTAAGTGCCTCTAGAGCTTATGCATTGGCCTTTATATGCTTGTCATTACTAAGATAAGATTTCTTGGTAGTAGTAAGGTAAACATGCATACCTAGGGTTTAAGGTACATGGACATCTTAACTTTTCAAACATCAATGTTGAAAGTATCATACATGGGAGGGGTCATGGAGTCCATGAGCGTATAAACTATATGTGTGCAAATGCAATATTAGATTATAATCTAAGATCTCACTCTTAGGTGGTTAAACCTAATATTAGGAGTGTAGGCTCTAATACCAATTGAAAATACACCTAGAGGGAGGTGAATAAGTGTATGACTAATCTAATGATAAATGATACTGAATTAAAAATTAATTGCAACACACTAAGTGTAACTAAAGAGTGTAGCTGAATACCCGGTGATGGGCTCTGGACTATCTCCTCTAAATTCCTCTAAATAAGAGTTGAGGTGCTATGTGAAGCTCTCTTGGTTCAACACTAGTGAGGCACACAATCAATACCAAGCATACAAATGATATGAACAATATGATGTAATGCAAGTTATAAAAGAGAGAGAGAGTTTAGAGATAGTGGATCAATCTCAAACACCGAGATATATTTCGAGGTTCGAGCTACTGCTCTACGTCCCCACCTTCACACAGAAGGATTTCCACTAATGCGTCCACACAGGACTTCCCACACAGGGAACCACCACTGAGGATTTGGCAAATACAACTAGAAGTGCACAACTCCTTTCTCTAACAAAACAACATCTACACAAGAGGTAAGTCACAACAACTATCACCTCACACGAGGGATAAGGCACTAAGCCAAACAATAACAATCACCTCTACACTTAGAGGGATAAAGCACTTAAGTCAACACTCCTACAATCACCTCTACACTTAGAGGAATAGGCACAAAGTCAAAATTTCAACCTCAATCACCTCTGCACTTAGAGAGATACAAACAAACTAAAACTCCTCCACAATCACCTCTACACAAGAGGGATACCCACAAACTCAAAGCAAAGAGATTACAACACTTGATGGTCTCAAAACACCACAAACTTATTTTCCTTACAAAACAAGATTCTATAGATAGGATAGATATGATAGCTCAAGTGTGAGAAAACAAGAGTTTGGAAATCAAAATCACAAAGAAAATACTTGGGAAAACTTCTAGGATAAAATAGAAATGAAGATCAAAAATAATTCCCAAAGACTTCTCGTTTTCTTTAATTTTTCTAACCCTTTAAAACAAATAAAAGATAAATCTTTTAGCTCAAAAACTCTTGAAAACTTGTTGCTAAAACACTTAAGAAGATGGGAAAATTTGCTCTTAAAATTCTTGTTGAAATCAGCCCAAAGGGATGGGTATTTATAATCCATTCTAAAAACTAGCCGTTGGGTCAAAGTCAGCGGAAAAGTCTGCTGCCGGTCGACCAGCCAACGGTCAAATTTATGACCGTTGCAGCCTGCCGGTCGACCGCCCGGACAATCGATCCCATGCTTTAACCTATTGGTCGACCGCCCGGTCGACCGAGGTCAGATCCAGAGAGCAGAGCTCTCTGGCCAGTCGACCGGGGCCAGATCCAGAGAGCAAAACTCTCTGGACGGTCGACCGCACGGTCGACCGACCCTCAAGCCAAAACTGGCTGAGCCGGTCGACCGCCAGTCAGTCTGGCTGGGATTTTAGGGATTGAAAACTTGGTCTTTTAACTTTTAAAAAATTTCATAAAATACACATAAATTTTACAAAAATAAGTTCTTGTAATATCTTTGAATAACAAATATGTGTGACAAAATTTCAATACATATTATAAATAATTTGAACCATTTTTGTGATATTAAAATTAGGCTTAAACACAAAATTTGTATTTTTCAAAACTTGAATTTTTGAAAGGAAAAATCGTTTTCTCGAAAACTCAATTAAATACAAAACATGATATTGAAACAAATTTGAAGCATATTGTATATGGATAGAATCCAATATACATATAAGATATATATCTATGTTTTTGATATGAAATCCAAAACCGGTTAAACTGAAAATCAAAACCAATAAACTTGTGTTTGTGGACTTGAGCATATCAACACTATCTACCTTTACACAAGATCTAAACAATCTAAACTAAACACAGACCGAAGTCTTCTTGTCTCCAAGCTGACTCATCCAAACGCGATCCAATGAGTTTGACTCCATCCGAGTGCTAGATGCGATCTTGACGCGCGAGCTCTTAAATCCACATGTGATAGCTCCAAAATACCTTTGTTAAAGCTAATCACCTACTAAGATCTTGATCAAATATCTGAAACTAATTAAGCACAAGATCATTAGTAAACTATAACTGTAAGTAAACCTAGAGGGGGGGTGAATAGGTGTACCGCTAATCTAATGAACTAAATGCGGAAATTAAAACTAAATTGCAACAACACTTCGTGCAACCAACGAGTGTAGCCGAATTCCCCGTGAAGGGCTCTGGACTAAATCCTCTTGATTCCTCTAAATAAGAGTTGAGGCGCTATATGAAGCTCTCGTGGTTAAGCACAAGTGAGGCACACAAGCAAACACAACCAAGTATATAGGAATAAGCAATATGAATCAATATAAGGCACAACACAAGCATATAAGATATGACAATATGAATGATGCAATGCACAAATAAAGAGAGAGAGAGAGAGAGAGAGAGAGAGAGAGAGAGAGAGAGAGAGAGAGAGTTGAGAGTCAATCGATCAAACGCAAACAACAAGATGTGTTTCGAGGTTCGAGCACCAAGCTCTACGTCCCGCCTTCACCGAGAAGAATTTCCAATCCACTAGGAGTACCGAACTCCTCTCTGAACCAATACAACCTCCATCGAGGCAATACAAATGGTCTACCAAAGACCGGAGTACCAAACTCCACCAAACCAATACAACCACAATCCACCTCTACCAAAGAGGGATACAAATCCAACACCAACTCTACCTCATCAAGAGGGAGTAAACCACAACCTCAACCTCTACCAAAGAGGGAGCAAACCACCACCCAAATCAACCTCTACAAAGAGGGATATCCACAAGGAAAGGGGTTTACAACTTGGTGGTTACAAAGACCACAAACTATCTCTTTTCCCACAAATAATGATCCTATAGAATAGGATAGAGTGATATAGCTCAAGTGAAAAAACAAGGTGTTTTGGAAATCAAAAACTCAAAGAAAAATCCTTGGGAAAACTCTTTGAAGATAATGGAAATGAAGAACAACACAAATCTCCCCAAATTTCTATTTTCTTTGATTTTTCCAAAACCCTAAAACAATATAAAGATAGATCTTTTGAAGCTCTAAAACACTTTTGAAATCTTGTAAAAACACTTCAGAAAGTAGGAATTTTTCTTTGTTAAAAACCTTAACAAAAACCCAAACAAATGGGGCTTAAATAACCCTCCAACAAAAACTAGCCGTTAGAGCAGATTTCTGCTCTTGGCGGCTGGCGGTCGACCGCCAACGGTCAAAAATTTGACCGTTGGAGTCCTCCGGTAGACCGCCCGGTCGACCGCCCAAATCCAGAGAGCAAATGCTCTCTGGCCGGTCGACCGCCCGGTCGACCGTGCCTTGCTTACAGCAACGTGCACATGTTTGTGCACGTCGGTCGACCGGTCCGGTCGACCGACTCTGGGTCCGGTCGACCGGCCCGGTTGACCGCCAGAGCCTGGCAGAAGGCAATCTGGGTCAGAAAAACTTGGTATTTTTATTTCTAAAAAATCCCATAAAACTTCTAAAAATCCACAAAAATAGTTTTATCATAATACATTGATATATAAACTTGTGTGAAAAATTTCAACGCAAATTTCAAACATTTGAACCATTTTTGTGTTATGGAAAAATTACCGAAAACCAAAAACCGTATTTATTCAAACTTAGACTTTTCAAATAAACTTTGTCCAAACCTTATCCAAATACAAAAACATGATACTTAAGCATTTTAAAACATGTTGCATATGAACATAGGTCCAACATACATGAAGCATATACATATCATTATTTTTGTCTTTGATTACCAAATATGCTTTGTTAAAAATACCAAAACACCAAACCTCATGAATAGGCATATCAAAATAAGTTTGTCTAGGAAGTTAAGCAAGCATGTATATAGAATGAATTTACTATACATAAACCATTTAAACAAGTTTTGATCTAACTTTTCATGAAAAAAATATCGGTTAAACCAAAAACCGAAATACCGAATCCAAAACATAAAACGTGTGTGTATTGTGAACTTGAGTATATCACACTGTCTAATCTTTACACATGGATTTAAAACAAACTAAAAACTGTGGTACCGATGTCTTCTTGAGGAACTCCGTCTTCAAGGCGACTCGATCCAAAATGTGATCCACCGAACTTGACTCCAACGAGTGCTATATATGATCTTGATGCTCGGGCTCTGGAATCACCAAGTGAGAAGCTCCAAAAACTCCTTTGTTGAAGCTAATCACCAACTAATACCTTGATTAATGATCTGAAACTAAACATCACAAGATTATTAGTAAACATAACTACATGAGTTAATCATCAAAACTAGAGTGGAAGGCCTCTGGGCCAACAATCTCCCCCTTTTTGATGATGACAAAACTCATGGAGTTATATATGCATGGATTAAAGTTAAGGTTCAAAGAAGCTCCCCCTTAACTCATGCATCATAATAAACATATAAATATGCAATAAAAATTAAACATGAAAATGCATAGACATATATAAAACAATGAACCATGGTCTTGATACCAATTAAACGGTAAAACTCTATTAAAGCTCTTAATACCAAAATAAAAATATGTTCTTTAAATAAAGCTCTTGATATCAACAAATAAACAAAAAATGCTCTTGATACCAATTAAATGACAACTAATTAATAAAAACAAACTGTGTTTCTAGATAAACAAAACATGCATATAAAAATATGCATATAAACTCAAATAATTCTCCCCCTTTTTGTCAATCATCAACAAGGGGTTGAATAAAACAAAAATATGTTCTCCCTTTTTTGTCTAAAAAAAATGATGTCAATAAGGGGTGCAATCAAATATGATACCAATTAAAATATGTCAATGTAGAACATTTTGATACCAATTGAAGAAACATAAAAACATTTAAGAATTGATACCATTTGAAAGTAAATTAAGGCATTGATACCAATTGTGAGAAAACAAATAAAATCTTGATACCAATTGAAAATATTCAAATAAACATCTTGATACCAATTGTAAGAATTTGTCATTTAGAACATATGATACCAAAATAAGATAAATATTCATTTTTTAATCATTTTATGTCATAAAGTATGGGAGTAGAAATCATCGATAAACAAAATACCAATTGAAAGACAAAATATGAATTTTCTCCCCTTTATGAATACCAAATAAAACGATGCATAAGCTTGTATTGAATACCAATTGAAAACTAATCAATTGAAACATGATAGTCATTTAAAAAACTAAGCTTCGCATATATAACATTTGTGCTCAAAGATATAGGGATATAGTAAGCACAAATAAACATGTATAGGTGTATGAAAAAAATGAGTACCAATCAAAATAGATGATACCAAATGAAAGCATACATACACAAAAAAAAATATATGAGTATACAAAAATGTCAATATTGATACCAATTGAAAAAGTCCAATGATACCAATTGAAACAACAATAATATCAAGTGTATAACTCATAATTACCACCCTTATCATGCACAAGTTTAAAATAATTTTCAAGAAGGGTATACAAGGCATGGTCGCCCATCCAACCGCCCTTGGAAGGTAGGGTTTTCAAAAATAGGTTTGAAAAATATAGTATGTTTGAAAAACTCTACTATAACGAAGAATCCCGCAACTAGTTAAATGGAAAAACTTTTAAACTAGTACGAAATCCTTCAAGTAAGGAATAAAACAAAATTATTTTTCATGAAACTATATAAATCACATGATCACTAAACACTCAAAATCCATAAAGCCCATACATACTCATGAAAACATAATCATGAGAAACATTTAAATAAGGTGAGTGTACAAGTGTAGTGTGAAACACATAATCATGAAATTTGGCAATAAAGCTCAATATTCCGTAAAACTTGAAAATCATCAAAAACTATTTAATCCTCAAGGCATATGTATGTCTTATACAAACTAAAGTATACATACATATCCAAAACACAACGAGTCCACAAATGTATATGCATGAAGGCACGTGGCTCAAAGGATGTATATGTATAGACATTAGTTTGGACAAGATAGACATATACATGAAGTTAAACATATGATCATAAAACATGTCCGAGATGGGGAATACAAGTCAAATGCATGTATCATCAAAACTAGACTATACTAGAACATCTAATGGGTACAAATAAGCATTCAAGCACAAACATATAAAAGGTTTATTTGTGGCCCACTATATGTACAAGTATAAATCCTAGTCTTAATGAAAACTAACATTTAAACGTATATTCAACACTTGAAGCATGAAACGAGACATAAATCAACATGATAAACATAAAAACAATCATTATGTAAATCCACATGCTATTAGAGCTATGATATACATAATAGCTAAACAATGGTGAGAACACAACATATGCGTCTATATAAACATGGGTGATCTCAAAAACTATATATGTATGTCAATGATCTAATAATCATGGCATTATCATAATAATCTATAAACCAAGACATGCTATAAATCGATGAACATGAAAAGCATGCAAACATAAATAAGGAGTAAGAGATCGTTACCAAAACCGAAGAGGCAACTCTCCATGCCTCCAAAACACTGTGGTCCTTCCACCAAACTTCCTTTGAAAGTGATGCATCCAAATAGTCCTCTTTTAAGCTCGGAACGCATCCACCTCAAGGCACCATAACTCTCACGTCATGCGAGAGCCCACACCTACATCAAATACAATAGGGGTGATCTTTGATACCCATACTCTTTTGGGTCCATGGGGGTTAGTACCTTTTCTAACCCAAACAAATTTATTTGCTAAATTAACATCATGTATACGATCATAGCAAAATTTAGCAAGGTGGCCCTTACGTCCACAATGTGTACAAGTGTACACATGAGCATACATGTGATGGGTGTGTATGTGAGGAGCATGTGTATGCCGTGGAGGGTGTGCATGCAAAGATGGAACTTGTTTCTTTCGAAATAAAGATTCCAAACGTGTATGACTCAAAACACATTGGCTCAAAGTGGAGCCCAAACAATCCATATTCTTCTTTAGCAACTTTATATCTTTTTCAATTAGAGAAGAAGTGGAGCATGCAATGGGTGAGCTAGATGGAACTACCCTAGCATGGCAAACATGAGAATCTATATCATTTTTCAAAGATTCATTTTTCTTCAAAACAATTTCTAATTCCTTAGAAATAGAAGCAATTTTCAATTTTAAAGAATCATTTTCTTTTAAAACAAAATTAACTTTTGAAGACAAGTTTTCATTTTTCTTCAAAATTGTTTCACAATCATTTTTAGATTTTAAAAATTCATTTTCTTTTAGAGCAAGATCAAGTCTACATTTTAATGAATCTCTTTCATTAGAAATCTCCACTTTATGTTGCAAAACCAAGTCTAGTCTTGAACTTAAAACCTTGTTTTCTTTATTAAGTTCAAAACTCTTATTTTTCAAGAGATTATATTTTTCTAATAATTTTTCACACACAATAGAAAGTTCTTCATTCAAGGCATTGGCATCAATATTCTCATCACATGAAGAACTAGCATCATCAGTATCTAATTGAATTTCCGAGTATATCTCAAGGGAGTCATTCCCTGGACCATATAGCATTGTTGCTCGGATTCCCCACTAGATTCATCCTCCACGATGTTGGGCGTTTGTAGCTCGGAGGAAGTCAACGTGTTCCACACTGCAAAGGCGGAATCATAGTTAGAAACAAGCATAAGATATTCTTTAGAAAGCGTGCTTCTAAGAGCCTCAAGGGCTTGTGCATTGGCCCCTATGTGATTGCGATTACCAAGATAGCATTTCTTGGTAGCGGCAAGGAAAACATGCAAGCCTAGGGTTTTCAAATACATGGACATCCTAAATTTCCTCGTGTCAATGTTGGAAAAATCAAACATGGGAGGTGACAAGCAATACATGAGTGTGTGCAAACAAATAATGTGCAAATGCAAATGATAGATTAGCAAACCAAGATCATACTCCTAGGTGGTTAAACCAAATATCAGGAGCGTAGGCTCTGATACCAATTGTAAGTACACCTAGAGGGGAGGTGAATAGGTGTACCGCTAATCTAATGAACTAAATGCGGAAATTAAAACTAAATTGCAACAACACTTCGTGCAACCAACGAGTGCAGCCGAATTCCCCGTGAAGGGCTCTGGACTAATTCCGCTTGATTCCTCTGAATAAGAGTTGAGGCGCTATATGAAGCTCTCGTGGTTAAGCACAAGTGAGGCACACAAGCAAACACAACCAAGCATATATGAATAAGCAATATGAATCAATGCAAGGCACAACACAAGCATATAAGATATGACAATATGAATGATGTAATGCACAAATAAAGAGAGAGAGAGTTGAGAGTCAATCGATCAAACGCAAACAACAAGATGTGTTTCGAGGTTCGAGCACCAAACTCTACGTCCCCGCCTTCACCGAGAAGAATTTTCAATCCACTAGGAGTACCGAACTCCTCTCTCAACCAATACAACCTCCACCGAGGCAATACAAATGGTCTACTGAAGACCGGAGTACCAAACTCCACCAAACCAATACAACCACAATCCACCTCTACCAAAGAGGGATACAAATCCAACACCAACTCTACCTCACCAAGAGGGAGTAAACCACAACCTCAACCTCTACCAAAGAGGGAGCAAACCACCACCCAAATCAACCTCTACCAAAGAGGGATATCCACAAGGAAAGGGGTTTACAACTTGGTGGTTACAAAGACCACAAACTATCTCTTTTCCACAAATAATGATCCTATAGAATAGGATAGAGTGATATAGCTCAAGTGGAAAAACAAGGTATTTTGGAAATCAAAAACTTAAAGAAAAATCTTTGGGAAAACTCTTTGAAGATGATGGAAATGAAGAACAACATAAATCTCCCCAAATTTCTATTTTCTTTGATTTTTCTAAAACCCTAAAACAATATAAAGATAGATCTTTTGAAGCTCTAAAACACTTTTGAAATCTTGTAAAAATACTTCAGAAAGTAGGAATTTTTCTTTGTTAAAAACCTTAACAAAAACCCAAACAAATGGGGCTTAAATAGCCCTCCAACAAAAACTAGCCGTTAGAGCAGATTTCTGCTCTTGGCGGTTGGCGGTCGACCGCCAACGGTCAAAAATTTGACCGTTGGAGTCCTCCGGTGGACCGCCCGGTCGACCGCCCGGTCGACCGTGCCTTGCTTACGGTAACGTGCACATGTTTGTGCACGTCGGTCGACCGGTCCGGTCGACCGACTCTGGGTCCGGTCGACCGGCCCGGTCGACCGCCAGAGCCTGGCAGAAGGCAATCTGGGTCAGAAAAACTTGGTATTTTTATTTCTAAAAAATCCCATAAAACTTCTAAAAATCCACAAAAATAGTTTTATCATAATACATTGATATATAAACTTGTGTGAAAAATTTCAACACAAATTTTAAACATTTTGAACCATTTTTGTGTTATGGAAAAATTACCGAAAACCAAAAACCGTATTTTTCCAAACTTAGACTTTTCAAATAAACTTTGTCCAAACCTTATCCAAATACAAAAACATGATACTTAAGCATTTTAAAACATGTTGCATATCGACATAGGTCCAACATACATGAAACATATACATATCATTGTTTTTGTCTTTGATTACCAAAATATGTTTTGTTAAAAATATCAAAACACCAAACCTCATGAATAGGCACATCAAAATAAGTTTGTCTAGGAAGTTAAGCAAGCATGTGTATAGAATGAATCTACTATACATAAACCATTTAAACTTATTTTGATCTAACTTTTCATGAAAACAAATATCGGTTAAACCAAAAACCGAAATACCGAATCCAAAACATAAAACGTGGGTGTATTGTTAACTTGAGCATATCACACTATCTAATCTTTACACATGGATCTAAAACAAACTAAAAACTATGGTACCGATGTCTTCTTGAGGAACTCCGTCTTCAAGGCGACTCGATCCAAAATGTGATCCACCGAGCTTGACTCCAACGAGTGCTATATATGATCTTGATGCTCGGGCTCTGGATTCACCAAGTGAGAAGCTCCAAAAACTCCTTTGTTGAAGCTAATCATCAACTAATATCTTGATTAATGATCTGAAACTAAACATCACAAGATTATTAGTAAACATAACTACATGAGTTAATCATCATCAAAACTAGAGTGGAAGGCCTCTGGGCCAACAATAACTACATGATGTTAATCATCATCAAAAGTAGAGTGATGGGCCTTTGGGCCAACATTAACTATTTGACAGAATAATTATCAACGACATGAAACATAAGTATTCATATGAAGTAACACCAACACATGAAATGACAAAATAATCACATGATTTAAATAAATAAATAAACAATATACTCGCTGGTATAAATAAATAAATAAAAGAGCAATAAACAAACACTCACCTGAGATCATCACGGATCTGAATATAGAAGTTGTAAATTAACTCGGTAATTTTCATTCAATTTAAATAATAATTATAAGAAATATTTAAGCTATTCTAAGTGATATTACTACAAAAATAATTTTTTGGAGTCACATTTTAGTTTTTAATTTTACAAGAATTTTTCTGGAATTTTTCTGATTTTTTTCTAATTAATTTAAGCATAAAATCAACTAATAATTCATAACAGGTCTGATGCTACAGTAACGGGTCTGCTACAGTAAAGGATTTGGGTCGGAGTTTTCTATAGTAAAATGCTACAGTAATTTTTTACATATTTTTAATTATATGTTATTTGTTTATTTTTATTTTTATTTTTCTTTATTTTTTTCCTTTTTCTTTTTCTTTTCTTTTTTTTTTATCGGGGACGGGCTCGGGAACAAACCCAAACTCGGGTCTGGTCAGGCCACAAACCCGAACTCGGGTCTGGTCAGGCCCTGGCCTGACCAAACTAGGCCGGGCGAGACCTGGCCTAGGCCAGGTCTGGCTGGCCTGGCTGGCCTAGCCAAGCTCTCGGCCTGGACTTGGCCAAGAGCAGCAAATCAAATGTTTTTTTATATAGTAAAATAAATTCTAAAAATAATTAAAAATTACGATAATTAGGAGACAAGTCTTGGGTGTCCTATATATTTTTATTAGAATTTAAAAACAAGTTTTTCATGGTGAAATTAGTGATTTTAACTAATGTATGCTATGTGTTCGACAAAATGCCAACAAGCTAAAATCTTCGACAATGCAAAATAACTTGCTCGGAATGCTTACCTTCAGTCTGAATCTTCTTCATCATGTCTAGCAACTCAGAGTCTTAGGAGACAGAAGGAACCCATGCTCACGGAAGGGGTGTGTGCTAGCTTGGTCGGTCTCTGATGGAGATGTTCGGAGAAGACGGAGGTCATGGAAAGGTCGTCGGAGATGGTCGTGCTCCAACCCAGCGACACCGCTGGAAGAGACCACGACTATGGGATGTGGGAGCTATTCTCAAGGGGCCAAGAGGGATGTGACATGGGAAAATGACCATGGATGGAGAGACCACGACTCTGATGGTATGTGGGAGCTATTCCCATCACCATTCCCACCTCCTCTCCTCCCTAGCAGCTTCGAGCTCCCCCCTTTCCCCTTCCTCCTCTGGCTACGGCCAGCCTAGCCAGCAGGCCGTTGGTGCTACTCTGGCCCAGCCAACTCCCCACAACGGTAAGCCACACGAGCACCCAGGCTGTGTGCTCTCCTCGCTCTCCCTCCTTGATTTTCTCTCTCCTCTCTTTTATTTCCTCTCCCTCTCTTGCGGTTCTGGGTCTGTTCTCAGTCTCTCTCTAGCTCTCCCTCTCTCTTGTAGTCTCTCTCCTCTCTCTTATTCTCTCTCTAAAATATATTCATATATGTTATTATATTGAGCACGTTCAAGTTAAATTAGATTTTCGGGATTTTGTGACGTATTTCATGATATAGGCCAGTGTCCTTGCCTTCTTATTAGGTCTCCTGCTTTGATGAGTTGAGTTATATTTTCGGGTATTTATGTATTGATTACCCCTTGTTGTAAATTATATTTTGTTTTATACTGTGCATTTGTATTTTTATGTGGCCGAGTGCCTAGGACTGTATATGTATTATGCATATGATAAATGCTTGTACTAGGGTAGTTTACTTCCTGTACATATGGCATGCCTGTGATGTTAACCATTACCGTTTTATACCATGCGTGACCACTTCGTGGTCGTTTAACCTCTGGGCTCTCTACTCTGCTTTCAGGCCCTATCAGCCACCGGACTCCACAACTCCATGGGTAGTCTACTTATTACCATGTATATATGTATGTTTGTATATGCTAACGCTATTTTATGCAGGTACCTACTTGGCCCACTAGCCCTATTAGACCTTATGGTCTATCTTATGCCCACTTTCTTGAAAGAGGAAGTACGTTTAGATGCCAGGTCTTTCAGCCTCACCTGGTAGGCAAGTCTAGCGCTCAACATTTTACTGCTAACTCCGTCCGAGTGTAGTTCGCCATAAGTGTTAACTGTATGTTATCATGGCTTCGCCGCGAGCGGTAACTATGCCGAACGTGATAGCGTCCAGCGCTGTGCGCTAGCTTTGCTCTAGCCTTACTTATCTCCTCTTGATTGTTCTCTTACCTGCTCGCTTATTTTATTCCTGTCTTACTCAGCTTCCGGCTTTCACTACTCTACTGATAACTTAGTTATTACCTGTTATTGTGTACATGCGTGTGTTTGAGACTAACACTTCTGTAGGTACCTACTTGGCCTTCCGGCCCTTCAACCCTCTGGTCTTTTTACCCGCTTCCCGAAAGAATGTGTGTTCAGACTTTAGGTC
Source organism: Agave tequilana (assembly GCA_038442645.1). Taxonomy (NCBI): domain Eukaryota; kingdom Viridiplantae; phylum Streptophyta; class Magnoliopsida; order Asparagales; family Asparagaceae; genus Agave; species Agave tequilana. The sequence continues at coordinate 37,268 of JAVJIF010018866.1, read as the reverse complement.
TTTTCAGCTTCGTCTGGTAGGCGAGTTTAGCGCTTTATCACAAGATCAATTTAAGCAAAACTCTGCCAGATTTTAGGCTCGCATTTAAGACTGAGTTGTTCTTGAGTTCCACCGGACGCTTTAGTGATAAAATACTGTTCGCTGATCTTGTCCCAGCTCTGCTGGCTCCTCTTGGATGTTCGCTTAATTGCTAATTGCCTGCTTGACAGTTTATCTATTCTTATATTGATGGTTGATTGGTCACTAATGTTGCATATTTAATATCATATATCCATACTTATTATAGAATAAAGCCTGCATTGTCCTAATTAATTGTTTAATTTATTTGCAGGCCCAATCTTTAAGGAGATGAAGAGAAATGAGCCCAAAGCCACCAAAATTCTGAATTAAATCAGAATTAATTCGCACTCAGTAAATCAGGGCAAAATCAAGAGGTTGAAAACCGGTTGAGAAGAATCCTCTCAGAATCGATCGGTTAAAGCCAAGAATCCAAGGCCATTTCGTTACACTCCGGGACTCAAACTGAAAATCCAACTACAGATAAAGTCAGAAGGCCAAACCAGCGCGACCCACCAACAGGGTGTGGCCACCTGGCCACACCCTGGCCGCAGAAACGCGGCCCAAGCCGCGTTTCCGCGGCAAAGTTGGGGAGTTAGGGGGAGCGTTTGCTCCCCCGATCTCCCTGGGATCCTGATGGTTAGGGTTTTGCCTATAAAAGGCCATTTTTTGTGCTGAAAATGGACGACCATGTAGAGTTAGGATTTAGACTAGTTTTTCATTTCTTAGTTTAGGTGTTTGTTTTTCTTTTTCATGTAATTGTAATTTTCCTTTATGTAAATAAGAGGAGATCAGACTTTCATCGAAGAATAAGAATGGAGCTTGAGCTGGAGTGACACCGGTGTAAGATTTATTTCTTTTCTTTGATTGTTATGAAATCGAATCGATGTTTTTTCTGTGTATGTACTTCTTTTTAGTCTTCTTCTTCTTCTTCTCTACTTCACTTTCTTTTGGTACAATTGTCTTCCAAGTGAGTCTAAAAGCATCGAAAGAGCTTTGCCGTTGCGAGTGCCACCGATAGCTCATGACGATGGAATGGAGTCTCTCTCTGTATCATTTCATTCTTGAAGTAGTCTTGATGATGTAATGTGGAAGAGACCAATACTCAAATCTTATGGGCTATGCGCTGAATGCCTCCACTTCAAGGTAAAATCGTCGCTGAAGACTCAAGGTAAGCTTTTGGTAAAAAGAAGGTACGCAATTATTTTTATTTCTTTTCTTTTATTTCTGTAAATTAAATCACCAACAATACCTCTTCTAAATCATCCTTTTCACTTCCTTGTAAATAATCATTTGTACATAATCGCTTTCTTCGTTTTCTGATTTTCTCCACTACTTCATTTCTCATTTTCTTTCTAACTTTAACCTTTAACTATTCTTTCATTTTTATAACTTAAAAACAAAGAAGAACTCTCGTTGGTTTTCATAAAGATTTCAATACAAGAACGTAAACGCTTCTATCGCAAAACCCTCCTTGTGGATCACGACCCGCATAGCCACTTGCTATAGCGGTAAGAATTGAGCACTTGCACATCCTAATCTTAAGTTCTAAAATTCCGTATTTTTTGTGCAGGTTTTGCCTAAATTATTTTTGGCGCCGTTGCCGGGGAGGGTAACATTTTTATGGAAATCTGATTTTTTTTGAAAATTTTTAGAACTAAACGAATTTTTTTCTCTGTTGCAAGTTAAGGGCAAGCAAAACAGGAAATTAAAGTTGCAGTAACATATAAGTGGCCTTGGGCCTCTGCTCTAGAAAGCAGAGACCAAGTGCCCTCTGCTTTGCCGCGGATCCGCGGCCAACGCCGCGCAAACGCGGCAAAAAGGAGTGGACTACTAACTGTCTTTTTGCAGGGCTGCTTGCTTTGCAAATTCTAGTTTTCTGCAACTTTACTTTTTCTTATATGCCATCACATAAGCTGCTAATAATCAACAGTAAAACATTTGTTGAAAAGATAAAAAATCGATTAGACGTTTGCATTTTAGGCACGTGTATTTTCAATTCATTTATTTTTACTGTTGAAGAGTGCTGGAGCAAGGTACGTATGCATTGCATTTAGCATAGGACTCACTTCTTGGTTGATTTATATCGCTTTGAGTGAATCTTATTTATCTTGTACACTTGCACAAATTGATTTTAAGGGCACCACCCATTAACAAGATAAGGTGGGGATTTAATCACCCTTCCTTAGCCCAAAAATCAGATTCCAAGCACTCACTAACCCAAGCCTAACTAAAAATGAGTAGACGTTGGCCCTAGGGACATCTCGGACTCAATTAGGAGATTATCCTAAGGGGGAAAGGTGTTGGAATTTGACTCTTGCCAAATCAGTATCTAGGAAAGGGATTAAGGGCCAAAAGCCCGAAGGTTGGTGGTTATTTAATTAAGGAACGTCTTTGACGGAAAACCTCCCACCAACCTTGCCCTGACCTGGCTGATTAGCTTGTGGTCAAGGTCTGCATTGAACCTCCCGTGGACAGTCTAATCAGTTAGGAGTCGTCTAGGTCATAGGTCTACCCTAACTTAGTTAGAATTTTTTCCTTTTATTTGTTTGCTAATTTGTTTGTTTTTCTTTGTTTGTATTCTATTGTGTGATATGGCTTATAATAATAATTTTTTCCAACTTTAATAATAATCCATATTACACATCGAATTCTTTTTCGGATATTACCAACCCGGCATATCATACTTTAACCAACCTAGTGTGCCGGATTGGTCTTATCCGAATGAATATAACCCATGCCCCCCATCGTATGACTATAATTTTCAGAATAATTTTAACTCTTCACAGAGTCAGTGGGGATTCACCTCCCCCGAGCATAATTATCAACCAACTTGTCCTCCTTCTCCACCTAGTCCACAATATTTTCAAGATTCATACTCAGTTCCACCAGCCCAAAATAGGAAACCATCAATTTTGGAAATGAGTATGCGTGAGTCCAAACACAAATCCCAAAATCTGATGGACTCACAATTTCACTACCACTTCCTAGACAATTCTTCATCTTTTCATCAAAACAATGAACCTATCAACTATGAAAAGATGCTTGAAGCCATGACTCAGGCTCAAAACACTCGTAATCGTGACATAGATATGATGGTCGAATCTCTACATTCTCACCGTTGGACTAGTTCTGATGTCACTAACCATTCTGTTAGAGCCGAAGAGTCCTGTAGTTTGGAAATCAAGATTCCATTTCAGAACAACCATTTGAACTTGCTCAAACTCCAAATTTTGAAAAAGATATTGACAGTTTAGCAAAATATCCTTTTTCTTGAAATAGAACTTGAAAATGAATATGATCCTGAACCCCAACTGAGTGATTCAATTCTACTTCCTGATTCGATTATGACTCCGATATCTTCACCTGATTTCGATCTTTTCCCTGAGTCAACGTTGGATCCTATGCCTATTCATCATGAAATTGAATCCCCCATCTTTGAGGATCATATTGAACTTGACCAATTATACAATTTGAAAATCCTATTGATAAATTGGCAAGTTCTCAATTTTTTGATATTGAACTCAATGAGATATGTGACCTAGATTCTCAAATCTGTGATCCAGTTCAACTTTCTGAATCAATATTGACTCATGTTTTGTTACCAAACTTGAGTAATATTTTAGAGTCAGTTTTGATTCCTCCGCCTATCATTCCTGAACTGGAATCACCCATATTAGGTCACATCCCATTGTTAGAAAATACATGTGGACTTGAGTTTTAGCTTCTTGACTTGGACCCGCTTCTTGAACCAATTTCGACTCCTGAACCTTAACTTGACTTAAGTCACATTCCTGAGTCGGTATTAGTTCCTGTCCTTCCTGAGTCCAAGTCAACCATTCTATCATTTCATACTCCATTCTGGGACGAGGTGGTTGACAAATTTGACTCCAAAATTAGTTATGGAATATGGAAATTAGATAGGGTTAAATATTTAATAAAGATCCTTTATGGATACATCTTTTTAATGGGTTATATTAGTGAAACTTCTGGTGGGTTCCTCCGAGCCCCAAGAAAAGTTGATTGGGCCGCATTTCGTGGACCAATCAGACCACCACCGGAACCGCCACCTTAAGGTAACATTTCCTTCCCTTTCGTCTTTTTCATGCATCTATGCATTAATTCATACATTGAGGACAATGCATGAGATAGGTGTGGGGGAGGGTCTAACATAACTTAGGTTTTCTTTTTATTAAAAACTTTTTGAAAATAGAAATAATACTTTGACATATTTTTTGTAAGAAATTAAGTTAATTTTAAGGAATAGGAAAATCTAAATTCGGATTTCTTATACTTGGTCAAAATATGATTATTTGTTTGATTTTTAGGGTTAGGAAGAAAATTTGTCAAAGTAATTTAGTCTTGATCTTTACCTTGATGAAATATGCACACTTCATACACTTACACACTTAGGGTTCAAAAACAAAGATTCTTATGCCTTATAAAAAAATATATATATAAAAAAAAAAAATAAATAAACAAATCTAATTATTGATTAGCTAGGTGCTTTGGCCTAAGCAAGCCTTAGTATTTATGCGAAAGATAATTAGATAAGTTTGAAAAAAAAAATAAACAATATAATTATTGATTAGCTAGGTGCTTTGGCCTAAGCAAGCCTTAGTATTTATGCGAAAGATGATTAGATAAGTTTAAGAGAAAAAAATATAAAAAATCCTCTGATTAAGCTGGGTATTTGTGCCTAATAAAGCATAAGTATTCACGCCTAAAAGTGGTTCATATAATAAAATCATTAGTTTTGTGGCTTGTTTGCTCGAGTCCTTAAGTCCTTGGGGTGTTTTCTCACCCGGTGCCCTAAGACCGTTTGGTTTGGGAGTCATCGATTAAAGGCTCGTTACATGGGCAGATTAGAAAGCCTAATAAAACTAAGGTATAATACCACCAAATATATATATATATATATATATATATATATATATATATATATATATATATAAGGCATAAGAGTTAGAGTTAATGAACCCTTAGTCAAAATTTTCACAGTCACAAGTGCATATGACTTAGGGTAAAGTAATAGATTAGATGAGAAGCACAATTTGACTTCTTACTTAAATTGATAACAAATTTTTGAATAGAGACTAAGTTTAGGAATGAAAAATTCAGTTTTCCTATAACTTATAGATTGCTTAGATCTTACAATTATATTTCAAATATTTTTCCCTTTCAAAATATTTTTCGAAAATACTAATTCTTTATTTCCCTTTCTTTATGGATTTTGTGGGTGTAATCTGCTGAAAACCCTTACGAGACAACATTCGTCCTCTAGGGGAAACCTAGAGGTTTAATGGCTTGTTGCACATGCTCAGTGCAATCGCGTGACCTGCGAAAGTGGTCTAATAATCCTTAGTATAGTTTAGTTGTTTTGCTCGAGGACGAGCAAAAGATAGGTATGGGGGTGTGATTGGTCACTAATGTTGCATATTTAATATCATATGTCCATACTTATTATAGAATAAAAGCCTGCATTGTTCTAATTAATTGTTTAATTTATTTGCAGGCCCAATCTTTAAGGAGATGAAGAGAAATGAGCCCAAAGTCCACCAAAATTCTGAATTAAATCAGAATTAATTCGCACTCAGTAAATCAAGGCAAAATCAAGAGGTTGAAAACTGGTTGAGAAGAATCCTCTCAGAATCGATCGGTTAAAGCCAAGAATCCAAGGCCATTTCGTCACACTCCGGACTCGAACTGAAAATCCAACTACAGATAAAGTCAGAAGGTCAAACCAGCGCGACCCACCAACAGGGTGTGGCCACCTGGCCACACCCTGGCCGCGAAAACGCGGCCCAAGCCGCGTTTCCGCGGCAAAGTTGGGGAGTTAGGGGAGCGTTTGCTCCCTCGATCTCCCCGGGATCCTGATAGTTAGGGTTTTTGCCTATAAAAGGCCATTCTTTGTGCTGAAAATGGACGACCATACAGAGTTAGGATTTAGACTAGTTTTTCATTTCTTAGTTTAGGTGTTTGTTTTCTTTTTTCATGTAATTGTAATTTTCATTTATGTAAATAAGAGGAGATCAGACTTTCATCGAAGAACAAGAATGGAGCTTGAGCTGGAGTGACACGGTGTAAGATTTATTTCTTTTCTTTGATTGTTATGAAATTGAATCAATATTTTTTCTTTGTATGTACTTCTTTTTAGTCTTCTTCTTCTTCTCTACTTCACTTTTCTTTTGGTACAATTGTCTTCCAAGTGAGTCTAAAAGCATCGAAAGAGCCTTGCCGTTGCGAGTGCCACCGATAGCTCATGACGATGGAATGGAGTCTCTCTCTGTATCATTTCATTCTTGAAGTAGTCTTGATGATGTAATGTGGAAGAGACTAATACTCAAATCTTATGGGCTATGCGCTGAATGCCTCCACTTCAAGGTAAAATCGTCGCTGAAGACTCAAGGTAAGCTTTTGGTAAAAAGAAGGTACGCAATTGTTTTATTTCTTTTCTTTTATTTCTGTAAATTAAATCACCAACAATACCTCTTCTAAATCATCCTTTTCACTTCCTTGTAAATAATCATTTGTACATAATCGCTTTCTTCGTTTTCTGATTTTCTCCACTTCTTCATTTCTCATTTTCTTTCAAACTTTAACCTTTAACTATTCTTTCATTTTATAACTTAAAAACAAAGAAGAACTCTCGTTTGGTTTTCATAAAGATTTCAATACAAGAACGTAAACGCTTCTATCGCAAAACCCTCCTTGTGGATCACGACCCGCATAGCCACTTGCTATAGCGGTAAGAATTGAGCACTTGCACATCCTAATCTTAAGTTCTAAAATTCCGTATTTTTTGTGCAAGTTTTGCCTAAATCAATGGTTATGAAGAGTTTGAAATCTTACTTATATTGTTTCCCAAAAACTGTATTATTTTCGGTATTCATACCGATCTCTTATATCGGTATTGCTTTTCTGTATCACGTTTTCTTGTATTACTTGACGTACTATCACTTGATGTGTTAACACTGGAAGGGAACACCTAGAGGGGGGGTGAATAGGTGTTAGTGCTAATCTAAAACTAAATGCAAAACTAAGTGCGCTAAATGCGGAAGCTAATGCAAATCTTGCACAAACTTAATACAACACAACAAGTGTAGCCGAATTCCCCGTGAAGGGCTCTGGACTAACTCCTCTTGATTCCCCTTGAATGGGTTGAGGTGCTATGTGAAGCTCTTGTTGGTTAAGTATAAGTTAGGCACACACACAAGCAAGCCAAGCAAATAAAGATGAATAGCAATAAGAATATATGCAAGGCAACACAAGCAAATAGATATGTATGATATGAATTATGCTCAACACAAGCAAATATGATATGATGTTATGTATGATGCTTTGCACAAATAAATGAGAGAGAGTTGAGAGATATTGGATCAAACGCAAATACACGGATATGTTTCGAGGTTCGAGCCCCTAGCTCTACATCCCCGCCTACACCACCGTGTAGGATTTCAATCCACTATCTCCCACCGAGGGAACCTCTACCGAAGAGGATTTGTTACAACACTTTGGAGTACCAAACTCCTCTCTCAAACAACCACCTCACAACCGAGGGGTAGGCCCGTAGCCAACACAACAACCAACACCTCTATCGAAGAGGGTTTACAACCAAACTCCACCTCTCACTAGAGGGAGCAAACCAATCACCCGATCACCTCTACCTAAGAGGGATACAACAAGAATAAGGGTGTTTACAACAAGTGGTTCCAAAAACCACAAACTCAATCTCTCTTTCTTTTCTCTTTTCGTTTCCACAAAAATAAGATCCTAAATAGATTAGGATAGGTGATACCTCTAGTGTGGAAACTAGGTGTTTGGAAAACAAGCAACAAAGAAAAACACTTGGGAAAATTCTTGCAAAAGATATAGAATGAAAACCAAGACAAATCTCCCAAAATATTCTTTTCTTTGATTTTTCCAAAACCTAAAAACAAATAAGATGAATTCTTTTTAGCACAAAAACTATTTTGAAAACTTGTTTAAACACTAGAGAAACACTGAAATTTTTCTTCTTGAAAACCTTAACAAAACAGCCCAAGAGACGGGGTATTTATAGCCCCCAAACAAAACTAGCCATTAGAGCTGAGCTGGCAGCTCTGACAGGCAACGGTCGACCGGCCCAGTCGACCGCCAACGGTCGGAAATATGACCGTTGGGCAACTGCGGTCGACCGGCCCGGTCGACCCAAACAAACAGAGAGCACTGTAAGTGCCCCGGTCGACCGGAGCGGTCGACCGTCCCAGTGCCTCCAAACGTGCACAGATTTGTGCACGTCGGTCGCGACGGCCCGGTCGACCGACTCCTCCCCTAGTCGACTAGTCAGATGACCAAGTCGACTTGGTTGAAGCCTGGAACAACAATCTGGGTCAGAAAAACATGTTAAAATATTTTCTAAAAATCTTTTAACACTTCTAAAAATCACAAAAATAATTTATCATTTTATATGGAAACACAAACTTGTGATAAAAATTTCAAGACATATATTAATCATATCAATTCATTTTGAGTCTTGCAAATTTTATCAAAAACAAAACTTGTATTTTATCAAACTTGATTTTTCAACACATGAATAGGGATATCAAAATAAGTTTGTCTAGCAAGTTAAACCATGTATGTATATCTAGAATACATCTAATATACATAGAAATAAAGTAAACTTGTTTTGATCTACTATTCATGAAAACCAAATCCAAAATATGAAAACGTGTGTGTTGTGCACTTGAGCATATCAACTATACTAAGCTTTACAAATGGATCTAAAACACACTATCTAAACTATGGATACCTAAGTCTTCTTGATGACCTTCATCTTCAAGTAGACTAGCTCCAAAACTCCATCCATGGGCTAGGCAATGTGTGATCTTGAAGCTTTTTGAAAAACACCTAGAGGGGGGTGAATAGGTGTAATTGCTAATCTTAAAAACTTTAACTCTCTAAATGCGGAACCTAAAATAAGTGAGGCTCAACTTAGTACAATTCAACAAGTGTAGCCGAATTCCTCTTGCGAGGCTCTGGACTAAACTCCTCTTGATTCCCCTTGATATGGGTTGAGGCGCTATGTGAAGCTCTTGTTGGATGAGTACGGGATTGGCACACACAAGTATGAAATGGATGATATGAAGAATGATGCAAACACAATGATATATGGCAAGAATTACAAGCAAGCAAATAGTAGCACAAGAGATTTAAACATATCACAAGTATGCAATAGAAAGCAATAAGGAACTATTGAAAAGTAAAGCGAGAATTGGACGCAAAGGCAATCGCAAACAAAGTGATTTGTTTCGAGGTTCGAGCCACCGCTCTACTCCCCGCCTTCACCTCCGTGAAGGGTTTCCACTATCCACCGAGGACGCCTTTACAATTTTGGTCTACCGAAGACCGAGCACCGAGCTCCACCGAGTACAAAGGACCTCTACCGAAGAGGTTGCTCCACAAGGAAGGGTTTACAAGAACAAAGTGATCACAACAAGATCACTACACTATTTCTCAAACTCTTTTACAAACACTCTCACTTCTATTACAACTTCACTATAGAATGAATATAGGATTTTTGGCTCTATGAAGTGTGGTGAGAAAACTTCAGTTGTAGAGTGATATTAGCAATCAAACACAACTGAAAAACTAGCTCAAAAGAATTGAAATGAAAGCTTTAAACTCTTTTCTTTTCTCTTTTGAAAACAATACAAACTTGAGGATTTTTCTAAGTGATATGCAAGAGAGACTTCTCCTCTATTTATAGGGTTAAAAATAGGTTAAAAACAATTTCTTTTGGTCTTATTTTCTCTGAAAAAGACCTGAAAAGCACTGAAAAAGTCTGCCAAGAAATCAGATAAAAAACAGATTTCAGAATTGCACAAAAGAGGAAAGAGCCGTTGGGTTTTTGCAGGCCTGGCGGTCGACCCGTCCGGTCGACCGCCAGCCCAGCTGCAAAGAGCCGTTGGCTCCCGGTCGACCGGTCCGGTCGACCGTCCCAAAAGAGGAAACACAGTTTCCTTCTTCCGGTCGACCGGTCCGGTCGACCGAAAAAACCTGTGAGCAATTTGCTCTCCATCGGTCGACCGGTCCGTCGACCGACAGACATGCACAAACAGTGCATGTCCAGACACATCGCCGGTCGACCGGGCTGGTCGGCCGGAGTTGCCTGAAACAGAAAAACTGGGCTGTTTTTTGAGTTAGAAAATTTTGAGAAATATTTAAAAATACATATAGCTAAGTATTATGCAGAAAATAGTTTATACACATGTTTTTAAACAAGATTTTCAAGATATAAAGCTTTTGGTACATGTATATATAAACTAAGGCATAAAACTTAGAAATAACTATTTTCAAAACATAGGAAATATATGAAACAAGTGTGTGTGCAAATCCTAGAGCCAAATTTCATATACTCAAACTTTAACATTCTATTTCTTACAATATTTCTAAGGACTTCAAGATCTTCAATAGGCTTCTTCATATGATCTTCAACACTTGTTCCTTGAGCCCAATTGGAGTTGACTTGAGTCCAAATTCTTGTATTTGTGAGAGAAGACTTCTAGAATGAATAGAAATCTGAAACACACTTAAACAACAAATGTTATTAGTACAAATAACTAATATGTTTTGTAATCATCAAAATACACTAATCATGGGTGATTGTAACCTTGGGCCAACAATCTCCCCTTTTTGATGATGACAAAACATATAGGTTATTTAAATAAACATGGAAGAAGAGTTTGGAAAACTCCCCTCAAATAATGCTATGTATTAAAAAAAAATTGGACTATTGAAAGCACAATACATAAGGCATTCAATGTACAAAAGTTTTGTTAAAAAAAAACTTAAATAAACAAACTTAACAAACTCAAACAAATTCAAAATATCAAACTCTCAAACTATTCAAACTATCAAACTTATTCTCCCCCTTTTTGTCATACATCAAAAAGGGTTAAAATACAATTGAAAATTTTTATTTTTAAGAATCCATAATGCAAACATTCAACTCACCACAAATAAATGAAAATCTAGCATAATCTAGAGGTTTAGTAAAAATATCGGCAAGTTGAAAATCGGTAGAAACATAATCAATATCAATATCACCTTTCTCATAATGATCTCTAAGAAAGTGATACCTAATGTCAATGTGTTTGGTTTTACTATGTTGATTTGCATTCTTTGTCATGTGAATAGTACTAGTATTATCACAAAATATTTTAACATGATCAAAGTGTAAATCATAGTCAAGGAGAGTATGTTTCATCCAAAGAACTTGTGCACAACAAGCTCCGGCTGCAACATACTCCGCCTCGGCGGTTGAAAGGGCTACCGAATTTTGCTTTTTGGAAGACCAAGATACAAGACAATTACCTAAGAATTGACATGTTCCACTTGTGCTCTTCCTATCTACCCTACAACCCGCATAGTCGGCATCCGAAAAACTCTTCATTTCAAATAATCCGGTTTTAGGATACCACAAACCCATTTCAATAGTGCCCTTAAGGTATCTAATTATGCGTTTAACCGCAATTATGTGAGATTCTTTAGGACAAGATTGAAAACGTGCACAAAGACAAACGGAAAACATAATATCCGGCCTACTAGCCGTCAAATAAAGCAAACTACCAATCATGCTTCTATAAAGTTTAATGTCTACACTTTTACCTTGTTCATCCTTGTCAAGCTTTGTAGTTGTTGCCATGGGAGTTTTGCTTACTTTCGATCCTTCAAGCCCAAACCTTTTGATTAGTTCCTTTGTGTACTTGGCTTGATTGATGAAGATCCCATCCTTCTTTTGCTTGATTTGGAGTCCAAGGAAATAGTTGAGTTCCCCCATCATAGACATTTCGAATTCATCCTTCATGCATGATTCAAAAGCTTGGCAAAGAGATTCATTAGTAGAACCAAAAATAATATCATCCACATAAATTTGCACAATAAGAATATCTTTTTCTACATGTTTTGTAAACAAGGTTGTATCAATTTTACCTTTCTTAAAACCATTTGAAGTCAAAAATGAAGAAAGTCTTTCATACCAAGCCCTAGGGGCTTGTTTTAAACCATAAAGAGCTTTATCTAATTTAAAAACAAAATCCGAATGTGTAGGATCAACAAACCCGGGGGTTGTTCAACATACACCTCCTCTTCAATAAAATCCATTTAGAAAAGCACTTTTAACATCTATTTGAAATAATTTGAAATCTTTATATGAGGCAAATGCTAGTGTCATCTGTATGGCTTCAAGCCGTGCTACGGGTGCAAAGGTTTCTTCAAAATCGATCCCTTCGATTTGAGTGTAACCTTGGGCAACTAACCTAGCCTTGTTTCTAACTACATTACCCGATTCATCCAACTTATTCTTAAAGATCCACTTAGTACCAATAGTTGGTCTATCGTGGGGCCTAGGAACAAGGTGCCAAACTTGGTTGCGCTCAAATTGATTGAGCTCCTCTTGCATGGCTAGCAACCAATATGAATCGGCCTCGGCTTCGAGGACATTTTTGGGTTCAATATGAGAAATGAATGCACAGTTACCACAATAGTCATGAAGTCTAGAGCGAGTGGTTACCCCTTTTGATACTTCACCTATGACGAGGTCCTTGGGATGATGTGGATTGTATCTCCAATCCTTTGGTAGTGGTTGAGTAGGCTCCACCTCATGTGTTTGATTTTCATTTCCTTGTGCCTCTTCCACTTTAGCTTCTCTTCCTTCATCATCCTTTGGTTTGTCTCCCATAGTAGAAGCATCCTCCAAGGTCACTTTCTCCAAACCTTCATCCAATGCATCTATTTCTACAACATTCTTAACAAACTTGTTAGATTCCTCAAACTTAACATGAATAGACTCTTCAATAGTCAATGATGATCTAATGAAAACTCTATAAGCCTTACTAGTATTTGAGTAACCTACAAAAATAGCCTCATAAGATTTAGGATCAAATTTTCCTAAATTATCTTTTGTATTTAAAACAAAACATTTGCATCCAAAAATTTTGAAATAAGAAACATTTGGTTTTCTAGAAAAGTACATTTCAAAAGAAGTTTTAGTAGTATTTTTACATAAGAAAACACGATTTGATATGTAGCATGATGTATTAACGGCCTCGGGCCACAAATAATGTGGTAGACCGTATTCACTAAGCATTGTCCTAGCCATCTCTTGCAAAGTTCTATTTTTCCGTTCAACTACTCCATTTTGTTGTGGAGTTCTAGGACAAGATAGTTCATGCTTTATTCCATGTTCATCACAAAAAGTGGTAAAGGGTTGGTTAATGAATTCACCTCCTCTATCACTTCTTATTCTCAAAATCGAAACATCCTTTTCTTTTCAACTCTTTTCTTAAAAGTTTGGAAATACGAAAATGCTTGGCTTTTATGTTCAAGAAAGAAAACCCAAGTAAACCTTGAAAAATCATCAACCAAAACATAAGCAAATCTATTCCCACTTAGACTTTTGGTTTGTGTAGGGCAAAAAAGATCCATATGGATTAACTCCAAAGGACGTGATGTCATGATATCCTTAATTGACTTGAAAGAAGACTTAGTTTGTTTCCCAAATTGACATGTGTCACAAACTCGGTCCTTTTCAAAATTCAAGCAAGGAATACCTTTCACCATTTCCTTTGTGTTTAACCTAGAAATGTGATCAAAAGAAATATGCCCTAATCTTCTATGCCACAACCAAGAGTCATCATCGAGGGCTTTCAAACAAGTAATATTACAAGACATATTTAACATATCAATCATATAAACATTACTTTCACGAAAACCGGAAAATACACAAACATTAGAAGTTCTATCAATTACTTTACAAGTAACATTATCAAAAACAATATCAAAACCTTTATCACAAAGTTGACTAACACTCAAGAGATTATGCTTGAGGCCATCAACTAAAACTACATTCTCAATTAAAGGAGAGGTGCCAAGTTTTACATTACCAATACCGATGATTTTACCCTTGGCGTCATCTCCGAAGGTGACGGTGCCACCTTCATGATATCTTGATAGGGTTGCAAAGTTGTTGATGTCCCAAGTCATGTGCCTTGAGCAACCGCTATCAAGATACCACAATCCTCTACGTCGTTGGGATTTGGAAAGTACCTACATCATTTAACATAATTGTTGATTTTGGTACCCAAACTTTCTTGGGTCCTTGAAAGTTAGTGCCTCGAACCCAAACATTATGACGTGATACATTTAATCTATCATAGCAAAAATTGGCTAAGTGCCCTTTCCGTCCACAATGTGAACATGAGAACACTCTACCATATATGAATGCATGATGTGTATGTGTAGTGTGAGCATGTTTTGGGGTTTTGCCATGTTGTTTAGGTTGTGTAGCATGAACATGAACATGAGCATGAGCATTTTTCTTTGGGGCTTGTTTCTTAGGAAACATAGCCTCAATTTTCTTCTTGTTGAACTCACAATCTTTCAAAACAACACTTAATGAGTCTAATCTTTCCTTAAGCATAGAAACTTCATTTGAATCAATTAGTGGGGCCTTACTTTTGCAAGAAATCTTATATTTTTCAAAATCATTTTTGGTAGTGGCCAAAGTGGAAACCAAATCATCTTTTTCCTTTGTAAGAGTAAAAACTTGAAGACTTAAAGATTCATTATCCTTTTTCATTTTAAGATACTTTTTCTTTAAGAAATCATAGTTTTGTGACAACTCAACAAAAGCCTCTTCTAACACATCCATAGAAAGTTCATTATCATGAGAAGGAGAAGAGGTTACCTTGCTTGTGCCTTCATTAGCCATGAAGCACATGTTGGCGGTGTCTATTTCTTCCTCGGATTCGGTCTCCGAATCCCAAGTTGCCTTCATAGCCTTCTTCTTGTAAGGCTTCTTAGAAGTGGAGGGCTTAGCTTTGTCCGGACACTCTGCAACAATGTGTCCGGGCTTTTGGCAATTGAAACAAGTGATCCTTCTTTCTTCTTTGCCTCCTTGCCATCTTCTTCTACCTTGGTACTTCACCTTGTTGTACATCCTCCGGACATTCTTAACAAGGAGTGAGAGCTCCTCATCATCTTCTTCTTCATCGTCTTCATCGGAGTGTGTAGCTTGACTCTTGAAGGCGATAGTCTTCTTTTTGGAAGGAGCCATATCCTCCCTTGCTTTCCTTTCCATCTCATGGGTTTTGAGGTTCCCAATGAGACCTATAAGCTCCATCTCTTCATTGTCGTTGAGTTCCTTCAAGGTTGTTGCTTTAACTTCCCATGAAGGAGGAAGTGCACGGATGATCTTCCTTACTCTTTGATCATTGTTGATATCTTCACCTAAAGAAGAGAGTCCATTAGTAATCTTGGTAAATCTTGTAACCATATCATCTATGGTTTCATTTTCTTGCATGCTAAATGTTTCATATTGGGACCGAAGAAGGTCAATCTTAGCCTTCTTTACTTGTGAGGTCCCCTCATGTGTGACTATCAAATGTGACCAAATCTCATATGCGGATTTGCAATGAATAACCCTAAAAATGTCATCATCATTAAGGGCTTGTAGAAGTGCATAGTGAGCTTTGGCATTGGCATCGAATTCCTTAGTCTCTATTTCGGACCAAGTGGATTCGTCACCGGGGGGTACACTAAAGGACTTAGTCACAGCTTTTGCAACTCGGCTACCTAGAGATTGCAAAAACACGGTCATCTTAACTTTCCATATGGGAAAGTTAAGTCCATCAAATTTAGGAGGGGTCTTAATTCCATCGGCCATTTTTACTATATGAATATGAATGAAATGATTAGCAAATTAGGATCTTCTCTAAGGTTGTTAAAACAAATCCTAGAGTCCAAGCTCTGATACCAATTGAAAAACACCTAGAGGGGGGGTGAATAGGTGTAATTGCTAATCTTAAAAACTTTAACTCTCTAAATGCGGAACCTAAAACAAGTGAGGCTCAACTTAGTACAATTCAACAAGTGTAGCCGAATTCCTCTTGCGAGGCTCTGGACTAAACTCCTCTTGATTCCCCTTGATATGGGTTGAGGCGCTATGTGAAGCTCTTGTTGGATGAGTACGGGATTGGCACACACAAGTATGAAATGGATGATATGAAGAATGATGCAAACACAATGATATATGGCAAGAATTACAAGCAAGCAAATAGTAGCACAAGAGATTTAAACAATATCACAAGTATGCAATAGAAAGCAATAAGGAACTATTGAAAAGTAAAGCAAGAATTGGACGCAAAGGCAATCGCAAACAAAGTGATTTGTTTCGAGGTTCGAGCCACCGCTCTACTCCCCGCCTTCACCTCCGTGAAGGGTTTCCACTATCCACCGAGGACGCCTTTACAATTTTGGTCTACCGAAGACCGAGCACCGAGCTCTACCGAGTACAAAGGACCTCTACCGAAGAGGTTGCTCCACAAGGAAGGGTTTACAAGAACAAAGTGATCACAACAAGATCACTACACTATTTCTCAAACTCTTTTACAAACACTCTCACTTCTATTACAACTTCACTATAGAATGAATATAGGATTTTTGGCTCTATGAAGTGTGGTGAGAAAAACTTCAGTTGTAGAGTGATATTAGCAATCAAACACAACTGAAAAACTAGCTCAAAAAGAATTGAAATGAAAGCTTTAAACTCTTTTCTTTTCTCTTTTGAAAACAATACAAACTTGAGGATTTTTCTAAGTGATATGCAAGAGAGACTTCTCCTCTATTTATAGGGTTAAAAATAGGTTAAAAACAATTTCTTTTGGTCTTATTTTCTCTGAAAAAGACCTGAAAAACAATGAAAAAGTCTGCCAAGAAATCAGATAAAAAACAGATTTCAGAATTGCACAAAAGAGGAAAGAGCCGTTGGGTTTTTGCAGGCCTGGCGGTCGACCGGTCGGTCGACCGCCAGCCCAGCTGCAAAGAGCCGTTGGCTCCCGGTCGACCGGTCCGGTCGACCGTCCCAAAAGAGGAAACACAGTTTCCTTCTTCCGGTCGACCGGTCCGGTCGACCGAAAAAACCTGTGAGCAATTTGCTCTCCATCGGTCGACCGGTCCGGTCGACCGACAGACATGCACAAACAGTGCATGTCCAGACACATCGCCGGTCGACCGGGCCGGTCGGCCGGAGTTGCCTGAAACAGAAAAACTGGGCTGTTTTTTTGAGTTAGAAAATTTTGAGAAATATTTAAAAATACATATAGCTAAGTATTATGCAGAAAATAGTTTATACACATGTTTTTAAACAAGATTTTCAAGATATAAAGCTTTTGGTACATGTATATATAAACTAAGGCATAAAACTTAGAAATAACCATTTTCAAAACATAGGAAATATATGAAACAAGCGTGTGTGCAAATCCTAGAGCCAAATTTCATATACTCAAACTTTAACATTCTATTTCTTACAATATTTCTAAGGACTTCAAGATCTTCAATAGGCTTCTTCATATGATCTTCAACACTTGTTCCTTGAGCCCAATTGGAGTTGACTTGAGTCCAAATTCTTGTATTTGTGAGAGAAGACTTCTAGAATGAATAGAAATCTGAAACACACTTAAACAACAAATGTTATTAGTACAAATAACTAATATGTTTTGTAATCATCAAAATACACTAATCATGGGTGATTGTAACCTTGGGCCAACACTTTTGCCCTGGAATCATCATGAAAAGCTTCTAAACTCCCTGTTGAAGCTAATCACCAACTAATATCTTGGTTAATGATCTGAAACTTAAACAACACAAGATTATTAGTAAACATAACTACATGAGTTAATCATCATCAAAACTAGAGTGGAAGGCCTTTGGGCCAACAATCTCCCCTTTTTTGATGATGACAAAACTCATGGAGTTATATATGCATGGATTAAAGTTAAGCTTCAAAGAAGCTCCCCCTTAACTCATGCATAGACATAAATAATAAATGATATGCAATGAATGTACATAAACATGTATGCATCAACATGCATAAAACATATTCTAGAAGCTCTAGTTACCAATTAAATTAATAAAACATTAACAAAACACTAGATGCTCTAGATACCAATAAACTTAATATATGCAAAAACATAAGTATGCATATAACAACATGTTAAACTCTCAAATAATTCTCTCCCTTTTTGTCAATCATCAACAAAGAGGTAAACAAAGTAAAATCAAATCAAACAATCTAAACAATAAAATGAGGGGTAAAATCTTTCTCCCC
Source organism: Agave tequilana (assembly GCA_038442645.1). Taxonomy (NCBI): domain Eukaryota; kingdom Viridiplantae; phylum Streptophyta; class Magnoliopsida; order Asparagales; family Asparagaceae; genus Agave; species Agave tequilana. The sequence goes on along the minus strand of JAVJIF010018866.1, from coordinate 19,063 downwards.
TTTTAGGCAATCAAAACAATAAAACAATGTTCTCCCCCTTTTGTCTAAAACAAAAAACAAGGTCAATAAGGGGTGACTATAAATAACATGATATCAATAGATAAATATGTCAATGAAGCATCTTGATATCAATTGAAAATAAACATGGATCAATAGATGTTATATGCTATATACATTCATGAAGAGGAAGACGCTAAGTTAGCTTCCCTACACATATGCATTACATGAAGGAGGGATGTTAAGCCCTAATTCACATAACACACATTATGTAATGAATAAGAGGAGATGTGAAGCTCCCCCTACACACGTGTACCACATAACGAAGATGTTAAGCTCTTCAATACAAGATACACTCATCATGATTCTATATGCATATAGTCAATACAAATCAAAACTTTTGTATTTTTCAAAAAAAATTTTAGATACCAATTTTAAGTAAAAACACATGAAACATCTTGATATCAATTAAAATTAAATATAATAAATTTTGAATGTCTAAACAAAATTTTGATACCAATTGTAAATAATTTTCATATTAACCATATGATACCAATATGAAATTTTCAATCATAAAGTAAGGGAGTGGAAACAAATACCAATTGAAGAATCACCAATTGAAAGACAAAATTGAATTTCTCCCTCTTTATGAAATACCGACTAAAATGATGCATAGGCTTGATACCAATATAAAGTAATCAATTGAAATAAAATTGAAACTCAAGCACTAGCATAAACAAGATTTTGTGAAAATTTATATCTTAAGCACAAATAAAGCAAGTATATGTGTATGAAATAGAATGAGTACCAATCACTAATAGATGATACCAATTGAAAATATACATACACAATAAACATATGAGTATACACAAAGATCAAAATGATACCAATTGAAAGAGTTCAATGATACCAATTGACATAACAATACAAGCATGGTATAACTCATATAATCTACCACCCAATCATGGTTCAAGTTTTAAATGATTTTCACTTGTAAAGCATACATGAATATGATCTCCCTTCCAACCTCCCATTGATGGTAGGGGTTTTCAAAAATAGATTTGAAAATGTAGTTTTGTTTGAAAATCACTACCAAATTGAAGAATACGAACTAGTCAAAATGAAAAACTTGTTCACTAGTGCGAAATCCTTCAAGCAAGGAATAAACTAAAAATAATTTCATAAAATATGAAATCCACATGATAATCAACACTCTAATTCAATTAGGCATAAATATGACTCATGAATACAAAACATGAGCAAGCAATAAATGTGAGTGTACAAATAAAGTGTGAATATCATAATCATGAAAATATTCAATAAGCTCAATATTCCTTTAAACAAGAAAACACGAAAATCATCAAAACTTATTTAACCTTCATGGCATATGTATGTCTAATACAAGCTAAAGTATACATACATATCCAAAACACAACGAGTCCATAAAATATATGCATTAAGGCACGTGGCTCAAAAAGGGTAAACATGTATATCTAATAGTTTGGACAAGATAGACATATACATGAAGTTAAACAATTAAACACAAAATCAAGAAAATCTAAATCTTCACCAAAAACACATTTCATTTCAAGGTATATGTATGAATTGTCAACACAATAAGTATACATACATATCCCTAAACACAATTGAGTCCATATATATAGATTTGCATGAAAGGCAAATGACTCAAGGGGTATACATGTATATCTTAAAGTTTGACAATACAAACATATACATGAAGTGAAAACTCATAAAATAAATCCATAAATGGAATACAAGTTTGAAATGTATGAATCATCAAAACTAGACTATACTAGCACATCTAATGGGTTCAAATAAGCAATCAAGCTCAACAATATATAAATTATTTGTCGCCCATTCTATGAACAAGTATATAACTAGTCTTAATGAAAACTAACATCTAAACAAGTAATCTTGACATGAAGCATCAAAAATAAGATAAAAATCATCATGATAAAACTAAGACATGATTACTATGTAAATTCACATGCATTAGATTCATGATGTACATTATAGCTTAAACAGAAGTGAGAACACTAAGTATGGGTTCATGCAAGAATGGTGTCTCAAATACTATACATATATGTTAAGGATCTAATAAATATGATATTTACACACTAATCCATAGACAATGAAAACATGCTATAAAACATCAATATAAAAGCATGTAAACAATAATAAGGAGTTAAGAATTGTTACCAAAACCTAGAAGGCAACTCTCCTTGTCTCCAAAACATGGTGGTCATTTCCACCAAATCTTCCCTTGAAAGTGATGCATCCATTTAATCTCCTTTAAGCACGGAACGCATCCACTCAAGGTGTCATCACTCTCACGTCATGTGAGAGCCCACACCTACATCAAAAATAATAGGAGGGGTGGTCTTTGGTACCCACATCTTGTTGGGTCCATGGGGGTTAGTCCCTTCTCTAACCCAAACAAAATTCTTTGCTAAATTTGAAACATTTAATCTATCATAACAAAATTTAGCAAGATGGCCTTTTCGGCCACAATGTGTACAAGTGTACACATGAGCATACATGTGTTGATGGTGTCCGTGTGGAGCATGTGTATGCCGTGGAGGGTGTGCATGCATAAATGATGGAACTTGTTTCTTTCGAATCAAGGTTTCCAACCGTGTATGGTTCTGGCACATTGGCTCATAGTGGAGCCCAAACAATCTACTCTCTTCTTTAACATACAAATGTCATCATTGATCCTAGAAGAAGAGGTACATGCATTAGGTAGACTAGATGAAGAAGCTACACTAGCATGGCAAACATGTGCATCAATTTTATTTTGCAAAACTTCATTTTTCTTTAAACACACATCTAAATCATTTGAAATGGAAATAATTTTATTTTTCAAAGCAACATTCTCTTTTAGAACAAAATCAATTTTTGAAGACAAATTTTCATTTTTCTCCAAAATAGCATGGAAATCATTTTATTTTTCAAAAAGTTATTTTCTTTAAGTGCAAGTTCTAATTGAGATCTCAATGAATCCCTTTCATTATAGACCTCAACCTTCTCTTGCAAAACATTGTTAAGCCTAGCATGCAAACTCTTATTTTCTTGTTCAATTCCTAGACTTTTCTTTTTCAACAAATTATATTTTTCAATTAATTTTTCACATACAATTGATAGTTCTTCATTCAAAGCATGGGGATCAACAAAATCATTTGAAGAACTAGCACTATCATCACAATCTAAGTGGGGTTCCGAATGTACCTCAAGGGAGTCATTCCCTTGGACCATGAAGCATTGTGAATCAGATTCTCCACTAGATTCCTCTTCTTGTTGGATTGGCAATAGAAGCTCGGAGGTGGTGGTGGTTGTCAACATATTCCACACTACAAAAGCGGAATCAATGTTAGAAACACGTAAAAGATAATCTTTAGATAAAGTGCTTCTAATGGCCTCTAGGGCTTGTGCATTGGCCCCTATATGATTGCTATCACTAAGGAAGGATTCCTTGGTAATGGCAAGATAAACTTTATGACCTAGGGTTTGTAAATAAACGGTCATCCTAATCTTCCAAACATGAACGTTGGAAGGGTCATACATAGGTGGGGTCATGAAGGCCATCGTAAACTAAATGTGTGCAAACAAGCAAATGCAAACAAAAGATTAGCAAACAAAGGATCTCACTCCTAGGATGTTAAGCCTAAGTATCAGGAGCACTAGCTCTGATACCAATTGAAAGGGAACACCTAGAGGGGGGTGAATAGGTGTTAGTGCTAATCTAAAACTAAATGCAAAACTAAGTGCGCTAAATGCGGAAGCTAATGCAAATCTTGCACAAACTTAATACAACACAACAAGTGTAGCCGAATTTCCCGTGAAGGGCTCTGGACTAACTCCTCTTAATTCCCTTGAATGGGTTGAGGTGCTATGTGAAGCTCTTGTTGGTTAAGTATAAGTTAGCCACACACACAAGAAGGCCAAGCAAATAAAGATGAATAGCAATAAGATTATATGCAAGGCAACACAAGCAAATAGATATGTATGATATGATTATGCTCAACACAAGCAAATATGATATGATGTTATGTATGATGCTTTGCACAAATAAATGAGAGAGAGTTGAGAGATATTGGATCAAACGCAAATACACGGATATGTTTCGAGGTTCGAGCCCCTAGCTCTACATCCCCGCCTACACCACCGTGTAGGATTTCCAATCCACTATCTCCCACCGAGGGAACCTCTACCGAAGAGGATTTGTTACAACACTTTGGAGTACCAAACCTCTCTCAAACAACCACCTCACAACCGAGGGGTAGGCCCGTAGCCAACACAACAACCAACACCTCTACCGAAGAGGGTTTACAACCAAACTCCACCTCTCACTAGAGGGAGCAAACCAATCACCCGATCACCTCTACCTAAGAGGGATACAACAAGAATAAGGGTGTTTACAACAAGTGGTTCCAAAAACCACAAACTCAATCTCTCTTTCTTTTCTCTTTTCTTTTCCACAAAAACAAGATCCTAAATAGATTAGGATAGGTGATACCTCAAGTGTGGAAACTAGGTGTTTGGAAAACAAGCACAAAGAAAAATACTTGGGAAAATTCTTGCAAAAGATATAGAATGAAACCCAAGACAAATCTCCCAAAATATTCTTTTCTTTGATTTTTTCAAAAACCTAAAAACAAATAAGATGAATTTTTTTAGCACAAAATTATTTTGAAAACTTGTTTAAATACTAGAGAAACACTGAAATTTTTCTTCTAGATGGGGTATTATAGCCCCAAACAAAACTAGCCGTAAGAGCTGAGCTGGCAGCTCTGACAGGCAACGGTCGACCGGCCCGGTCGACTGCCAACGGTCGGAAATATGACCGTTGGGCAACTGCGGTCGACCGGCCCGGTCGACCCAAACAAACAGAGAGCACTGTAAGGCCCCGGTCGACCGGAGCGGTCGACAGTCCCAGTGCCTCCAAACGTGCACAGATTTGTGCACGTCGGTCGACCGGCCCGGTCGACCGACTCCTCCCCTAGTCGACTAGTCAGATGACCAAGTCGACTTGGTTGAAGCCTGGAACAACAATCTGGGTCAGAAAAACATGTTAAAATTTTCTAAAAATCTTTTAACACTTCTAAAAATCACCAAAAATAATTTTATCATTTATATGGAAACACAAACTTGTGATAAAAATTTCAAGACATATATTAATCATATCAATTCATTTTTGAGTCTTACAAATTTTATCAAAAACAAAACTTGTATTTTTATCAAACTTGATTTTCAACACATGAATAGGGATATCAAAATAAGTTTGTCTAGCAAGTTAAACCATGTATGTATATCTAGAATACATCTAATATACATAGAAATAAAGTAAACTTGTTTTGATCTACTATTCATGAAAACCAAATCCAAAACATGAAAACGTGTGTGTTGTGCACTTGAGCATATCAACTATACTAAGCTTCACAAATGGATCTAAAACACACTATCTAAACTATGGATACCTAAGTCTTCTTGATGACCTTCATCTTCAAGTAGACTAGCTCCTAAACTCCATCCATGGGCTAGGCAATGTGTGATCTTGAAGCTTTGGCCCTGGAATCATCATGAAAAGCTTCTAAAACCTTGTTGAAGCTAATCACCAACTAATATCTTGGTTAATGATCTGAAACTTAAACAACACAAGATTATTAGTAAACATAACTACATGAGTTAATCATCATCAAAACTAGAGTGGAAGGCCTTTGGGCCAACAAACACTTACCATGCTGTCACTTGACGCCTACATGCTATCTCCTGATATGTATTACTTGACACCTACCTGATATTATCTGACATCGACATGTGATCACCTGACACTTGTCATGCCTGATACTTGACTCTTATAATTATCACATAATGGGAATGATGACCTGACATCTTGATTTTATCTTGATATATTCTTGTAATCCATACACCAGATACAACATGTACTTATGATATACCTGACATGCTCTTGCTCATTCGTATACAATGATAATTATCTAATAAATCATAAAAAGGACAACTTATACCCGGTAAGGGGAACTGATGGACTTCAATTGTGGTTTTGTCTACAATGGTATAGGGATGTTGTGCAGCTAAAATCTTGAGGTTCTACTTGAAGGCCCCCAGGTGTACTGAGTGGGTAGTTCTTACACCTCAGCTACTGTAATCAATTCATCATTAGTGCTTAGCGGCACGGCCTGGCTAAATGTCAGGTTATTGGGTTGTTGTTCCGGATATGCACGAAACTCATTGTAAAAATAATTCGTTGGTCTCATCATCAGTTTTTAATAACCAACCTCGACTTACTCATATATGGATGTATGTGAATTGAGTTGTACGCCAGGACACGTACCTAAATATATGAGTTGGACAAGTAATAATAAAAGATGTTATTTAATAATTCATTTTTTGTTTTGCAATTCGGGTTGTGTGAACTCAGCCTACAGCAACATGAGACATAGGGTATATAGATGAGGGTTTTCCTTATTTGGATTATTCCTTAGATGTACTAGTCTTATGAAGCCGTAATCTGAGCTTGTACGCCTGGTTTTGCTTGTATTTGGTATTATTAGCTTTATCAATTTTCTATCAGTTTATGATCTTTTCTTAATATAGGGGACAACTGATTTTACTACATTTATCTTTCTTACTACCTCATTGCCTGCTCTTGTATGTCTGTGCTCATGACATAGTTTCAATACATGCTCTTTTGATTCAGATTTATCGATACACGTGTGCTTGTCCCTGCACGCCACTTGGTAATATCTTCGTACCTGCTAGATCAGGGCGTTACACTGACGCTTGTGCTTGGCTGGCACTTCAAAGAAGGCTCATTGCGCATCACTGATCTTTTCATGCACCATGATTGATGACCTTACTGGTGTGTACAATAATGTCAAGACATCTATTGCAGACAAGAGATCACTATTTACATCATTACTATTATCTGACGGTACAAATCAGGAGCTAACGCAAAAAGATAAGCCAAATCTAAATTCTTATTGATATACCACTCACCTTCAATATTAGCGGTGTTATTGAAATCGAGTTTATCAACACTCGTTACAAGTGGTTCAGCTTCCAGAGGCATCCTTCTTCATGCTCTGGTTCAGTGTCAACTTCATTGCAGAATCTGAGTCCTCCGATGATGGATCATCAGTAGCCTCGAGTGGATCTTGGTAGAGGAGGGAGCCTGCGAAGTAGTTCTCCACCCCGTTAAACGGATGCTTCTCAGTGATCAACATTCTTACTACTCTTTCTTCTTCAGCGTAGTTCATCATCTAGTGAAGGGTGGACGGGATGATGGAATTACGATGAATCCATGGACGTCTCAGGAGCAAGTTGTATGACGTATCTACATCAATCACGTAACATATCACTTTTGACCTTAAGTCTCTGATTTGGCATCTGAGCTTGATCTCTCCATCGGTGTCCCATTATCATTAAAGTCATAGATGGTTGTCTGGGTTGCACTAAGCCAGTAAGTGGGGATCCCAGATGTTGCATGACTCTATAGGGTATAATGCTCAATGCAGATCAGGATCATCCTGAATGGGGCTCACTTTGGATGATCCAATTACCCTGTGTAGCACAAGGGTCTATCATATTTCTTTTTGATCCGCATATCGTTAGGAGTGAATGTTATATAAGGAAAATGCTTGAAGGTCTAGTGACAATGTCCTTCGCGAGGTCTGAAGACAATGTCCTTTATTCTCCTCTTCACTTCCAGCCGGAATCTGGGAATGAAAGCCTTTAAAATAGTTAGGGCTCCTCTGAGAGCTTCTCTTATTGACTTTGAGAGTCTCAAGAGCTCATAGAGAGTGATTCTAGCTGGAATGTTAGCCAACTGAGCAAAGATATCGAAACAAAAAGGAGTTACAGATCGTTTTGCTTTGTCTTTTTGAAGAGCTTTGGCGTACCGAAATTCTTTCTACTTCTCCACAGGTTGCTTCGTGGATTGCTTGGCTACTTCTTTGGCCATCTGAGATGAACTTATAGCTGCTTTATCGTACTTTTTCAAGCACTGTTGGCCAAACTAAGTTCCTGCCATGGGAGGGACACTCTATTCTGCAGCGAGAACAATTCTTCTCCTCTAAATCAGTAAGAGAGGCAACATCTGTCTCGGCTTCTCTAGAGAAAGCGTACACCACATTATAAGAGGGTGCCTTTCCTTTGCGTTAGGATTTCCTGTTGGTGACAGTAGTCCACTGTTAGCTTTCAATGAGATCGGGAAGAACCACATGATCTTCCTACAGGAGTTGGAATAAAGATCAGACCCTTCTCTTTCTTATTGTGGGGATCAGTAATGATCACCCTTAGTTTCCCTTCGGGATGAGAACCATTTTGGTTGGCGCTAAAAGGAGATCCCTGCAAAATTGAAGAAGCACCGAGGATATCATATTTAGCCGTCACTTTCTTCTGCTCTGGCGGCGAAGTTTGAGTACATGCTCATCAGACAGGGCCTAAAGGACATCCTTGAAGATGTAGCAACTCTCTGTGGGGTGTTCAAGCATCCTGTGGTACAAACAATAGTTGGGGTCATCTGTCTTGCCCACCTCTTTAGGACGTCTTGCCTCTGACAGTGAGCTTGTTGCTTTTGTGGAGCAACTTAATCAGGGAGACAACATGCTCATCTTTAAAAGAATATTGCTTGTTGACTCGCTTCTATTCTAAAGAAATGCTCCCTCTAATCGGCTTAGGCTTGGAAGGAGATTTAACCTCTGTTGCCAGAGTATCCTTTCTTCTCAGTTGAGAATTTTCTGGAGCGTGTCGCGTTGATTTATCCGGTCTTGGCTTACTCTCCTTTCTTCGGCCTTGACCCTGGCAATAGTATCCTCCGTTTGCTCACCTTGTAGCACCAACTACTTTCAAGTGTGACACTTGGTCACTTCTATCTGAGCTAGAAGTGTGATTTGTAGATTGTGGTGGCAATTTTTACCAGTGTAAACTGTGTCATGCCACTCGGACATTGGAGCGTCATACTTTGAAATTTTCCACAAACATCTTGATGGACTCTCCTCTCTTCTGCTTTGTTGCAAGGAGAGTCGGTATTGATATCTCTATATCATCTTCAAAGAAGCAAGCCAGAAATAGTTTCTCGAGGTCCCCATGTCTTGATTGAGCCATCATGAAACTTCACGAACCATTCAAAAGCTACCCCCTTAAGGGTGCCAATGAACAAATAAGCCATGATGGCATCATTTGATACTATATTCCTAGTTTGGGATTTGAAGTAGTTTATATGCTGGTTCGACGACCCTTTAACGTCAAAGGTGTGTAAGGTCGGTGCTTTAAACTTGGGGGGGTAAGGAGCAACATTCCACTCTGTCGGGTATGGCCGGACTATTCCCATCTCTTAGAGATTGCTTCGATTAGCAACGGCCTTCAGTCATTTCTCAAGTTCATTCATCCGCTTAAAGTGACTGGTTCTATTTTCTGAACCGCCCTCCTCTTCAGATGAAGATTTGGGAGATTCAGAATTGGAGTTATTTTCACTATCAGTTTTCTCAGAAGAAGAGCTTTTTCCCTGCTTCTGTTTCCTCTTGCTCTTGCTAAAAGAAGCGTTAGGCTTGAGACCTTTCGAGCTTTTTTCTTTCGTTGTCAGCAACTGAGTTATCATCACCTTGAGGTCATTGATGGACTCTTGTTGGACTCAGAGCATCTCTTGCTGCTCTTTTTGCACGAGCTTGCTCCTCAAACCTCTTAGCCACTTCTTCTAGAGTTTTAGCATATATGCAAAGACCTCCTTCTTCATATAAGAGTTAGACGATTGCGATTCTACGATAGCGGAGCGGTCATCGCTTACTTCAATCCCCTGGTTAAGACATTGTAGTCCATCGAGGCTATTGTACCAGTCCGGATTTGGTGCGTTGGTAAATTTTCTCAGGTTCGATCAGTATTTCTTTCGACCCTGAAGAAGGTTCAACATCAAACTCCTCAGAATAGATGGCGAGCTACTTTCTCTTTAGCTTACTTGGTGTAGTGCTTGGATCTACCATGTTGGGAGTTACCTCAAGGTACTCCACGTCAGAAATTGATCTCTTCTTGCGGGAGCGATGCCTCTGGCTGAGTTAGAGAGTGGGCCACTGACAACCAGTTGAAGACTGATGGTTTGCTCGTACGAGAGCTGCAATGGCACTCAGAGTATACTGTCATGGTTAGTCACAACAGCATTGGGTAGTGATTTGATGGACACTCCGCTTTTTTCTCAATAGTCCCTTAGATCCGTTGCTGGGGTATTTAAAGAACTAGTCTCAAGCCCATGGAGGCGAGGGCTTCTTGGTTCAGCTCTGTTTTCAGCCTGGAGAGGCTGGACGTAGACCTCGCATTTCTGTGTTGAAACGCGAAGGTCGCATTTGAGCAGGCCTTACTTCTGAACGCGAGTCTCACATTTGAGAGTTGAAATGCGAAAAGTCGTGTTCTGATAAATGCATTGGCTGAACGGCGGTCTCGCGTTCTGACAGAGTTTTGGCTTGGCCAAAGGTTGGACGCGGGTCTCCCGTTCTTGCAATGAGACCGAACCTCATGTTTGGGCATTGAGACGCGGGTCTCACGCTAAGCAAGAAAATGCGGGTCTCAGCCTCGCGTTCTTTTTTAGAAATGTGAGTTCGAACCTTGCGCTTGGTGCCAGTTGTACAGACTGCATTTGCAGCAGCTATTGCCTGTTGACGATGAGCAAGATGCTTATTCCAGTTGCTGCACAGAGGTTATTGGGAACCCTGACATTCTGAATTGACAAAACCTTGGAGGAGGAAAAAACAGTGAGATTAGTCTCTGCCGTCGTGTTGACCACAGGTCATGGCGCAGGTCTCTTAAGAGACGTTGGCGCAAACGATGTTGGCTCCACGGGAGACTGTCGTAGTCTCTAGAAAATTCAGACTATTTGCTTTGGTGACAAGCTTACAGTTAACTTTTGAAGAGTTCTTCTTTGAGAAGTCTCTAAAGAGACTTGAGAGCCAATTTCTGCAGAGACTTGCAGTACTGCCACATGACCTTGGGGCTGGTGGAGTCCGAGAAGAGAAACTGCTTATATTTCTCTTGGTCGAACTCGATAATAAGTGATTTGACCATTGATCCGAGAAGCTTGACATCGGCTTGTGTTACAACCTTCTCATCAGTTGAGAAAAAGTGTAAGATCACCTAGAGGGGGGGTGAATAGGTGATGGCTAATCTAATGGTCACTTATGAACAAATAATGCGGATTAAAATTAAGTAGACCAAATTAAACTTCTTTTAATTGAACACTTATGTATAACTCAAGAGTGTTGCCGAATTCCCTTGCGAGGCTCTGGACAAGCTCCTCTAGATTCCCCTTGAATGGGTTGAGGTGCCGCGTGCTCTCTCTTGGTTGAATACTAGTGTTAACAACAATCCCACGCAATTATATCAATTAAGAGCACAAGGGAATATATCATGCATATATAGGATGAACACAATAAATTGAATGCAAGATTAAAATAGAGACAAAGAGAGAGAGAGGGAAGAGTAAGCAATCGCAAACACAAAGGGTTTGTTTCGAGGTTCGAGCACACTTGCTCTACATCCCCGCCTTCGACACACGAAGGATTTCCACTATGCAAGATCCCACGGATCTCTCCTCGGTGCCGTACACCTACAAACCCTCGGACTCCCAAGTCCCGTACACACGCAAGTCCACGACTCGCCGAGGCCGTACCTCTACCACCAAGAGTTCACAACCGAACTCCAACCACCAACAACGAGCACACTTGCCCGTCCCTCAAAGTACAAGAAAAATCTCTTTGATGATCACAACACTTGATCACCTAAAGAGCACTCTCACTACAAACACACCTATAGGAATATCTAGCAATGAATAGCTCAAGTGTGGTGTGAGAAAATCAAGGAAAGAAAGCTATGGAGGAAAACTCAAGAATCACTTTTACACACTCAATAAAACTCTTCCTTTTGATTGGAAGTATTTGCACTAAAATCTTGTGGAGAAACTCTCTAAAAGTATCTGAAAAACTGCTCAAGAAGTCTCCTAAATGTTCTATATAAAACAGATGACAAAAACCCTTTATATAGGCTGCCCAGAAAAAGAGCCGTTGGGGTTCTGTCAGAGCTGGCGGTCGACTGCCGGTTCGACCGGCCAACGGTCATTTTTCTGACCGTTGCAGCCACCGGTCGACTGGTGAGTCCGACCGCTCTTCTGGAATGAATGTCGGTCGACCGATCGGTCGACTGGCAATTTCCAGAGAGCAACGGGTTTGGGTCGGTCGAGTCCCGTCGAGTCCCGGTCGACTGATACGCACATGCACACAAAAACTGTGCATGTCGGTCGAGTGCCGGTCGACTGCCGGTCGACCGGTCATGAGAAATTCTGAAAAATCAGAACTTCCAGGACCTGGACAATTTGGATTTGGTTTTGGGTCTTGGATAAAAGTTTTGGTCTTGAAAATCATAGAGTATGAGCATGTGTCATACTACTATCAAGGTAAAATACTTGGTAAAATTCTTTTGATAAAAACCTAATTTTCCATGAAATGTTTTCCAAACCTTTATCAAATACAAAAAACAAGATATTGAGTCTATTTAAAAACATAGTGTGTATGGATATGATCCACTCCACAATCAATATGAAATATCTATGTTTTGAAATCTAGTATACAACTTGGGTTTTGTTTAAAGAATATACATGATAGAAATACCAAAAACCAACAAATATTTTGTCTAAAGAAAACTCTTTTTCTAAAATAAAAATTCTTTTCTAAACATAAAAATCTTATGAAAGCACTTTAAATCAAGAGTTCTAATCAAGAGTGTGTGTGTGATATAGACTTGAGCAATCCACCAACTATCTATCCTTTACATTTTTACTAAAACAAAATACAAATTCTATACCTAGACACAAGCCTTCAACTTCTTGAAGTCTTCACATCATCTGACTTGGTCCAAGCTTGATCCAAGCTCTTGGATCACAACATGTAAGCTCCAAATCTTGATCTTTTAACCTTTGTTGAGCTATGCACACTACTAAGATCTGATCATGAATCTGTCACTAATTAACACAAGATCATTAGTAACTATAACTCATGAGTTGATCATCATCAAAACTAGGGCGATAGGCCTTTGGGCCAACAATCTCCCCCTTTTTGATGATGACAAACTCATGGAGTTATATATGCATGGATTAAAGTAAAGCTTCAAAGAAGCTCCCCTAACTCATGCATTACAAAAATAATTAGGCAATGAAAGCACATAAATATGTATGCAAATGAATGCATGTAAAAATAACACAAATCTTTTAAAATAACAAAATCTTTTTCCATATCTATTACTTTTTTATTATGGTATGCATGAGTAAAAGCACAAGTACAAAATCTTTCTCCCCCTTAAGTAAGGAAATCATGAATATAACTCAAATACTTCTCCCCTTTTTGTCAATCATCAACAAAGGGTTCAAAGTTCAAATCATCAAACAAATTTTCTCCCCCTTTTTGTCAAAAATAAGGAAATCAAGGAGGGTAAAATACAAATCAATCAATAAAATTTATATGCGATATAAATTCATGAAGAGGAAGACGTTAAGTAGCTTCCCGACACATATACATTACATGAAAGAGGGATGACAAGCCCTAATTCACATAACGTATAATATGTCATGCATAAGAGGAGATGTGAAGCTCCCCCTACACACGTAATCATATAAAGAAGAGTTGTCAATCTCCTCAATTTATAATATACTCAACATGAATCTATATGTAAGAGAGATGTTAAGCTCTCCTTGCATATAGACAATACAAATCAAAAATTTTGAATTTTTCTTTATCAAAACAAAATTTTAACTTTTTCTTAGTAACAACAAATTTTGAGATATTGTAAAATAATAAATTTTGAATTTTTGATACCAAATTTCAAAAAAATACAATGCATAAGCTTATTATGAAATACCAATTTGAAATCTAATTAAGCTTAGCATCAACAATCTTTGTGCTTTAAAAAAATAAGTCCATTTAGATACAAGCACACAACAAATTATATATATGTATGAAGAACTAATATCAATTGAAGGTGATACATACATATATGGGAAAGAAAAAATATGAGTATATACATAAGAGGTCAAATTGATACCAATTGAAAAATCCAATGATACCAATTGAAAATTAAGCTTAAGTGTATATATCATATAATCTACCACATGAAGAATTCGAACTAGTTAAATGAAGGTGTTTAACAACTAGCACGGAATCCTTCAATCAAGGAATAAATCAAAAGTTTTCATGAAATATGCATAAATCACAAGGCACTAAGACACTCTAATCCATAAAGTCCATATTTTCAAAAATGAGTGTACTAATGTTATGTGAAACATGGCATCATGAAAATTGCAATAAAACTCAATATTCCTTTAAAATCATAAATGTTGAATTTTTGAAATCCATCACAAAAATTTTATTGAAAAATCACAAATTTTAATACATGAAAATCAACAAATTATATTACATAGCATATGTATGTTTTGACAAGACATTAAGTATACATACATATCCCCAAAATACAATTGAGTCCTTATAAATAGATTTGCATGAAAGGCAAATGACTCAAGAGGTATCCATGTATATCTTAATGTTTTGGCAAAATAACCATATACATGAAATGAAATCACATGATCAAAACATAAATCCAAATGGGGAATACAAGTTTAAGAATGTAATGATCATCAACACAAGGTTATACTAGTACATCTAATAGGCACAAATAAGCATTCAACCAATCATATATAGATTTATTTGTGGTCCATAAGGTGTACAAGTATAAATCCAAGTGTTGACAAATACTAACATCTAAACTAATATTCAATACAATGAAGCATCAAAATTTGAAATCACAAAAGAATTTATCCTTAAAAAATAGAATCATGTGCAATACTTGAGGAATAGATAACTAGTTTAAATAAATTTTTGACAAACTAGTTAAAGATCCTTCATAAATAAAAAATCATATGTTTTTCATGAATAATACTAAATACATAAAAGTTCAAGCACTCATATTCCATAAAGCTCAACATATATATTTTCTTAAAGATAGAGTGTTCAAAGGTTATGTAAATAGTATCTACATGAAATTAGTCATTGAAGCCCAAACGATCATAAGTCAAATTTTTAACAACAAATCATGAAAAATCATTTTTCACTAAAATCAACATTTTCATGGTATATGTATGGTTTATACAAATCTAACAATATGCATACATATCCCAAAAATAAAAAAGTCTATTAAATGTTTGCATGAAGGCAAGAGACTCACGGGTATACATGTATATTTATTAGATTTGAATAAGCATGCATATACATGAAGTAAATCACACAAAAAAAATTGGCAAAAACATGTATAAAAGAGAATCATCAAAACTAGATTATACATATGCATAAAGTGGATACAAGTGAGCATGAAGTTCAAATTATTTAAGAGTCAATGTAATTCACTATTTGTACATGTATAGATACAAGTTTGATATATTCTACATCTAAGCATGTAAATACCACATGAAGCACAAATCAAACAAAATCATGAACATGCTATGAATGTATGAAATAAGTAAAAGCATGTATATAAATAAAATAGGAGTTTAGAGGTTGTTACCAACTCCAAAGCTCCAAATATGGTGGTTGTCCCACCAAGCTCCTTGATAGTGATGCAACCAAGTGTATGTCCATCATGTCCATTGCAACCACTACCAAGGTACCAACCTTCTCACGTTTTGTGAGATCCCACACCTACATCAAAATCAAAAGGGGGGGTTTGGTACCCATGTTTTCTTGGGTCCTTTGGGGTTAGCATTGTTGTAAGGAACCCCAAATTTATTATACTTAGCAAAATATAGATATGGTTTCTTATCAAAACAATATCTTGCTAGATGGCCTTTGCGGCCGCAATGTGTACAAATGTACACCTTAGCATGATGCTTATGAGTGTGATTGTGATCGTGATGTGCACCATAAGCATGAGAATGATGAGTATGATGATGTGCATGAGCATGAGGAACTTGTTTCTTTTGAAACAAAGATTCCAACTTAGAATGATTGAATGCACATGTGCTCAAATTAGAGCTCAAATTATTCATCTTATTTTTCAAAATTATTGATCTCACTAGTGGATGCATGTAAAGCATGGTGAGATATATGATCAATTTTCTTTTTCTTTTTACAAACATCTTCTTTTTCTTTTTCACAAATCTTTCTTTTCAAAGTCTTGTTTTCTTGAAAAAACAACTTCTTTTGAGTTTCCACCAAAATAATCTTTTCCTTCAAAATAGTGTTCCCTTCACATAAATCATTTAATTTAGACATAAGGGAAACATTTTCATTTTTCAAATCATTATTTTCTTTTTCTAAACATGCAAGTTTATTTCTAAAAGAATCATTTTCTACATGCATGCAATCAATGTTCTTTTTCAAAATCTTGTTATCCTTTTCTAAGCATGCAATGTTACTTCTAAAAGAGTCATGTTCTACATGCATGCAATCAAGTTCCTTTTTCAAATTTTTATTTTTCTTTTAATCATGTCATATTTTTCAAGCACAAGATGACAAAAGGTAGCAAGCTCATCATATGACATGTCCTCATCCTCGGATTCGGAAGTTACCTCAAGGGGGTTATCCCTTGGACCATGTAGCACTTGTTGGAGGTGTCGCTTCCAACATCCGAATCACTCCCCGCATAGTATTGTTCATTTTCGCCAAGGGAGATGAGGGTGTTCCATACTACAAAAGCCATATCAATATTAGCAACCCTACATAAATAATCATCATTTAGGGTGCTCTTTAAAGCATGTAGGGCTTTTGTATTAGCCTCAAGATTCTTACCATCTATACAATAAGCATTATTAGTAGTGGCAAGATATACATTATAACCTAGGGCTTTGAGGAATAATGACATCTTAACTTTCCAAATGTGGATGTTAAGAATATCAAAGGTGGGTGGTGACATAAAGTCCATGGTGAGGTGTGTTGTGTACAACAAATATTGTGATTAGCCCAAATGTAGGATCTTTAACTCTTAGGTTGTTAGACCCTTATCAAGAGCACTAGCTCTGATACCAATTGTAAGATCACCTAGAGGGGGGGTGAATAGGTGATGGCTAATCTAATGGTCACTTATGAACAAATAATGCGGAATTAAATTAAGTAGACCAAATTAAACTTCTTTTAATTGAACACTTATGTATAACTCAAGAGTGTTGCCGAATTCCCCTTGCGAGGCTCTGGACAAGCTCCTCTAGATTCCCCTTGAATGGGTTGAGGTGCCGCGTTGGCTCTCTTGGTTGAATACTAGTGTTAACAACAATCCCACGCATTATATATCAATTAAGAGCACAAGGGAATATATCATGCATATATAGGATGAACACAATAAATGAATGCAAGATATAAAATAGAGACAAAGAGAGAGAGAGGGAAAGAGTAAGCAATCGCAAACACAAAGGGTTTGTTTCGAGGTTCGAGCACACTTGCTCTACATCCCCGCCTTCGACACACGAAGGATTTCCACTATGCAAGATCCCACCGGATCTCTCCTCGGTGCCGTACACTACAAACCCTCGGACTCCCAAGTCCCGTACACACGCAAGTCCACCGACTCGGAGGAGCCGTACCTCTACCACCAAGAGTTCACAACCGAACTCCAACCACCAACAACGAGCACACTTGCCCGTCTCCTCAAAGTACAAGAAAAATCTCTTTGATGATCACAACACACTTGATCACCTAAAGAGCACTCTCACTACAACACACCTATAGGAATATCTAGCAATGAATAGCTCAAGTGTGGTGTGAGAAAATCAAGGAAAGAAAGCTATGGAGAAAAAACTCAAGAATCACTTTTACACACTCAATAAAAACTCTTCCTTTTGATTGGAAGTATTTGCACTAAAATCTTGTGGAGAAACTCTTCTAAAAGTATCTGAAAAACTGCTCAGAAGTCTCCTAAATGTTCTATATAAAACAGATGACAAAAACCCTTTATATAGGCTGCCCAGAAAAAGAGCCGTGTGGGGTTCTGTCAGAGCTGGCGGTCGACTGCGGTCGACCGGCCAACGGTCATTTTTCTGACCGTTGCAGCCACCGGTCGACTGGTGAGTCGACCGCTCTTCTGGAATGAACTGTCGGTCGACCGATCCGGTCGACTGGCAATTTCCAGAGAGCAACGGGTTTGGGTCGGTCGAGTCCCGGTCGAGTGATACGCACATGCACAAAAACTGTGCATGTCGGTCGAGTGCCGGTCGACTGCCGGTCGACCGGTCACTGAGAAATTCTGAAAAATCAGAACTTCCAGGACCTGGACAATTTGGATTTGGTTTTGGGTCTTGGATAAAATGTTTTGGTCTTGAAAAATCATAGAGTATGAGCATGTGTCATACTACTATCAAGGTAAAATACTTGGTAAAATTCTTTTGATAAAAACCTAATTTTCCATGAAATGTTTTTCCAAACCTTTATCAAATACAAAAACAAGATATTGAGTCCATTTAAAAACATAGTGTGTATGGATATGATCCACTCCACAATCAATATGAAATATCTATGTTTTGAAATCTAGTATACAACTTGGTTTTGGTTTAAAGAATATACATGATAGAAATACCAAAAACCAACAAATATTTTGTCTTAAAGAAAACTCTTTTTCTAAAATAAAAATTCTTTTCTAAACATAAAATCTTTTATGAAAGCACTTTAAATCAAGAGTTCTAATCAAGAGTGTGTGTGTGATATAGACTTGAGCAATCCACCAACTATCTATCCTTTACATTTTTACTAAAACAAAAATACAAATTCTATACCTAGACACAAGCCTTCAACTTCTTGAAGTCTTCACATCATCTTGACTTGGTCCAAGCTTGATCCAAAGCTCCTTGGATCACAACATGTAAGCTCCAAATCTTGATCTTTTAACCTTGTTGAGCTATGCACCTACTAAGATCTTGATCATGAATCTGTCACTAATTAAACACAAGATCATTAGTAACTATAACTTCATGAGTTGATCATCATCAAACTAGGGCGATAGGCCTTTGGGCCAACAA